>OMKL01090505.1:1173-12465 GCA_900302295.1 Parasudis fraserbrunneri | reverse complement strand
ATTAATCTATTCAGTAGGCAATACAGTGAATATTATTTGTGATGATAATTATACATAAATTTGATATGATAGCTGGCCAATATTATGTTTGTCAATATAGAAATATAGATATCATGAGAACAGAGCAGGAAACCCATAAAATCAAACGCACACATCCTTCACAGTTGCAACAGGTAGAACCAACAAACCGTTTTGAATGCGCTGCTTGAACGGGACCAGTGTGGACACAAACTGAGGTTTCACGAAGACGTCCAAGTGTCACTGACGTGCCGCTCACCTGGCGCACACAGTCGACCAGGAGTAACACCACGCTTTTCCATTGCAGTCATCCGAGTTCAAATACAACAAACAGCTGTACCTGGAGAAGGCCAGGAAGTGGACTGAGAAACATGCCGTTCAGAGGAACACGGTGAGCACCCTGAACCAGATATTCTACACTGAAGATAACAATGTAGTAACATGTTCTAACCACAGGGTGGTGCTGTGTCTCCATCTAGTTATGTGGTGATCATTTGTGTCCACAGGGGATATTGATTATCTGCTTATTTACTGTAATTGTGCAAACTTTCCTTGGTGTTGTGAACTGGCTTGAGATATACTCATTACATTTTCACAGTCCAGCCTTATAGCACAGTACTTTGGGATGAAGAAAAGTATAGGCAGGCAATGTTGTCATTGATGATACCAGGCTATAACAAGATATCTGGATAAGAACATTTCCCCATTACTTAAATCTGATACAAAGAGCCATATGCAGTGTACAAAGCCACTTAATCTTTTGCATCTTTGGCACTAAGAGGCGTCTTGGATCTCTATTTGAGAAAAATAGATCATTTTGTTGAATGACCCCAAACTAATTGTCTTTAAGGGCCATACCAGTCTTTTTAACATGTGGGTTCCAAGTCATTCTGGCCTTGATGCAAAAATCAAGGCGCCTTTCTTTTTTCATAATCTTTTGCCATTACTGAAAATTGTCATTCACCACTGACATTGGCTTCCATTGTATCTTTGTAAAATGTGTCTTAAACACCACATAAACTGAAAGTCGCCACAATTATATTACTACCAAATTTTGTTAGTTTCTACCAACAGCAAAAGAATGAAAAAAGAAGGGGTGCCTTGGTTTTTGTATCAAGGCAATAATGAGCAGGAACCCAACCCACACGTCAAAAAGACTAGTACGGTCCTTTGACGTCCTTTAAAGGACAGGACTGTTACATGGTGTAAGACGATACTTAACGCTTCGGACCCAGAACCAGTTGCAGCAGTGAAAAAGTGATGTAGGTGCATCCTTATCTAAAAGGGTGTGTGTATATGTCTGTCTGTCTGTCTGTCTGTCTGTGTGTGTGTGTTTAGGGAGTGGTGGAGAGTGAAAAGGAAAACACTCCGGACCAATCCGTACCATCCCGTAAGAGAGAGGCTCTTACCGGACAACAGCAGACAGGGGAGAGGTCACAGGAAGCAAAGAGAGCCTGTATGTGAGGACCACCTCCTCACCTCACCTACCACAGTGTTCTGCTCTACACCCAGCGACGGCACACTATACCTTCACTTACTGGTGATGAGCAGAAGATTCTCTTTGTTCTCTTTTTTAGTGCAAATTCTACCCACTTCAGTTTGTGTTTTTATGTATGCATCTCTTTCCTCAGTGTTGAAATATGTACAGATTTATATGTGTGTAATGCTGCTTACTTATGTCCTTGATTAAAAATATTAAAGTTTATTTGAATTCTAAGTTAGCATGTCCTTTTCTCACGTTTTGTTGAATGTGTGCTTTCCACTCGTGTGTGTGTGTGTGTTTGTTTGTTTGTTTGTTTGGAAAGGGCTACACAAGCATTAAGTAGATGATGCATATAGTATGTCGCTATTCATTTTATTCAATCATTTAACAGTTGTATACAAAGTATGTACATCCAAAACAGCAAGTCGGGTTCTGTTTTCTTTACAAACTAAGAGGGATTTATTTCTCATTATATAAAATTATATATTTGCTGTATATCATATAAAAAGGGAGACAAATGTCACAGGGCTATAGTGAATCAATAGCATGCTAGTTCAGAGGTAGTTACATTGTATGTACATAAGCTAGCCTACTCTAAAAGTCTGTGGAAAAGACCCTAGCTACATCCCATTCAGTCTGTATGACTGTTGCCTCAGGTTCGGGAGAATTGCATAGTCATTTGAGACAAAACCGTGTAAACTGTATGTTTGACCTGTTTCCCATTGCATTTTGCTGCTGTGTAAAGCACAATATCTGTACAAAAGCCGTTATACAATTACAGAAATAATAACATAACTCAAACTGACATATGATCACTGAAGATGAAATGTTAGCTTACTCTGGTACAATGACCGTGTGTGTGTGTGTCTGCTGATGAATCCCTGGATTTGAACTGAACTTTAGCAATAAGATAGATATAAACCATGTATCTTAACAAAGACATTATAATAATAATAATAATAATAATAAGAGACCTCCACTTAGCAAACATATAATCAAACAATCTATAACCTCTTGTCTAAGCTGCATGTTTTCTTTCAACATCACATTTCAACATAAACTTAACATTTATACACTTTAAAATGCTACTGGTTCTAAATGTGTTCCCCTGGCTAGACCAATGATTTGTCCATTGCTTGTGTTCCATGTAGTTTAAGACATTGATTCATGCTTTCTATTTATCCTGTGATCTTGTGACTATTTGTTGATCCATTGGAAAGTGTTTGGAAGTGACACACTGTTTAATCTGTGATGCTGTGTCTTTGCGATGTTGAGATTCAATAGTCTCTTGTGAAGGGCACTTTGGGTCGCAGTCTTGGTGGTGTTCTCATTGACTTGTCTATAGTGTTCTACAGTCTCTGGTGTGGACCCATTTTCAGGGGTTTCGGGAACCGATCACCCAGGCGTGGTCTTTGCTGCTTCTGTAAGGAGATGGTCCAGTCCACAGTGTCCCAGCTAGCCGGTCACGCTGGCCGGAGGCTCAGGGATGAGACGTGAGAGAGAGGGAGGGATGGGAGAGCGGTAGAGCGGGCAAGTGTTGCTGCTCGTATCCTGCTCAAAGCTCTCGAGACACTCTTCATCTCTCAGGCTCCCTCTCTCTGTCGCCCTGTCTCTGTCTCTGGCGCCGGGAGAGGGCGTCTGGCAGGGGATGAGTGGAACAGAGGAGGAAGAGGACGTAGAGGAGCAGTGAGAAAATCGGATCGGATCCACACAGGGCTGGAGGGAGGAGCCCCCGGCGTACAGGGCATCGGCGTCAGCGAGTGACACTTGCGTCGACGAGTCGGAGCAGGAGCTCTTCTCTGTCTCCACGGAGACCAGCGAGTCAAGCGTGTGGTCTCGGCGCAGCTGAGGGCGTGCCTTGGGGCGGGGCCAGAAGAAGAACTGGGAGTGGTCTCGTGTGAAGAGGAGGAAGAGGAGGGGGTTGAGGCAGGCGGGCAGGGGCTGGAGGAGGAGGAGGACTGATTTGAGCACCTCCTCACCCAGAGAAAGGAGGCCCAGCAGGGAGCAGAGGGAGAGGAAGGCGACGGGTACGTAGAGGAGGCCGTTGGTGAATATGAGCCAGGCTACGTGTTTGATCATGGCACAGTCCCACAGGCCCTCACACTCTCCCCTCAGCAGCTCCCAGTAGAGGCGGATGTAGGAGCCAGTGACTATCAGCAGACACAGCGTGTTCATCATGATGAGAGCCAGGGGGAAGCCCAGGGAGGAGGGCGGCCGAGAGGATGGAGGGGGCAGTGGGGAGGGCAAGCAGAAGGGGGAGGACCCGTACTCCCCTACGCCTACTAGTGGGAGGGAGGCCAGGGTGAGGGAGAGGGTAAGGCAGAACAGCGCACATGTGCGCACGCTCCCAAGAGACGGCGATTTCCCGTAAGCTCTGGCACACGTCACGCTCACGCCACACTGCACCGCCGCCAGGGTCAACAGCAACACGCTCGCTTCGGACGCAAACACCCACACCCATCCGGTCGCCTGGCAACCAGGGCCTCCCTCCCAGCGGGCACCGTGGCGACCGAACTCCCCTAGTGTCAGGGCATCCACCAAGGCCAGGGTGCACGTACACACACCCGTCAGCAGGTTGGAGGCACCCATGCAGGCCACGGTGAACCGGAGCGGGGAGAGATAGCCTGCAGAGCCGAAGAGCGAGAGCAACAGGAGGGAGTTTCCCAGCAGAGACACCATGGAGATGGACCATAGACCCACTCTTACCAACCAGCTGCCCAACAGAGAGTCACAGGGACGGAACGGGCCTGCAACACAGCGAGGAACACAAACCATCAGCAACACATTATAGATCATAGATATTGACTTCACAGCCTTGGAAAATTGTCTGTTTACTTGCAGATATCAAAATGACAGCATTGAGGCTGCAAGGCTTCTTCTGTATTGTTTTTAATACTTAATTAATTATTTCCTGGAGAATGATGAGCATATCTGTAGCATCACAATGAAATTAAGAAATATTAATTCTATTTAAACAGGGAAGTCACTCTGAGAGCAAGCTCTCTTTTACAGGTGTGGAATATGATTTGATATGACATGGAAAAATGAAAGATAAATAAATAGCAAATAAGAAGTGACAGACAGACAAAATGGACATAAAAGAGGAAAAATTGGACAAAGATACAGTGGAACATGACATTACAATGAAACATTAGACAAGTAGTGAAAACATTCATATATATCAATTAAGTTTGCTCCGTCAGTTGAAATAAAATGAGAGTGTGGGGTAAGGGCAGCAAGCCTAAGAAAGTCCTGCCATCTATTTCACTTGGAGGGTGCATAATAACTAAAGGCAAGTTTACCCAAGTTTGTTCTGGTATGCAGAATCTCATGCATGATAAGAGTATTCATAGTTTTCAGTCACGTGACTGGCGCGGAGACCTGGAGGGCAAAACACCGTTCCAACATAGCATTACTAACCACAACCCTAATGCATCCGACTGAACAACAACTATCCTGCATTTTGGCTGAACAAGCCTGGTAAAAATAACTGGCGGGCAGCAGAAGAAAGCCTTGTTTCATCATGTGAAAACTATGAATTATAGGCTGTGTTCCGAAAATGTAGAAGACCTGTCATGTAGCTTGGTAGTTGGTATTTTAGGGCTTGATATATAAAACATAGGCAATGCTGCTCCTGCCAAGTGGAGAGAGATGCCCAATTTACATTTTGATATAAAACACAGTGATGTATAGCTGTCAGCTGTTCTAAATGGAATGGCACTATGATATAGTGGGTCTAAAGGTTTTAAGACGGAGATGATGGAGAGGCGTGCATGTAAACAACATCACCATAGTCCAGTCCAGATAAAAAGGAGAACCGAAATATGTGTTGGTCTTTAGTAAGCACAAGATTTAAAGAGGCTCTTTGGCATGCTCATGTGCGACATAATTTGAAGCATTTTTACAGATGTGTCAATTGAAGAGCCTATCTCCAAAACCCCATGACCATGTGTCAATAAAGAATTGCTTAAGTCCAGGACAGCAGTAGCCCACATATTTAAGTTAGGGTCCAGTTTGGACAGCAGTAGCCCACATATTTAAGTTAGGGTCCAGTTACCTGGGATGGGTGTGCACTGGACACTAGTCTGTAGTTTAGACTCCTCTATCTCCAGCTGGAACTCTTCCAGGTCAGGGTCATCTGGATTACAACACAAAACAACCACAGGGTCAAAGGTCAGAGAAAGAGTAGGCCTTCAGGATCAACCTGTTGGCTTATGCCGGCCATTATAAAAAACAATGTCCGCTTGTGTACAAAAAGATATTCTATACGTGAGTGTTTGTGTGTGTCACAGGGTTTCACCTGCATGTTGACATTTTTGAAAAGTGTTTTTCACTTGAGGTACATTTTGAATCCCAAGATGTCATGTGAAATATGGTCTATGTTTGAGTTTCAGTAGTGGCTTTTGCTTGCATTATTCCTCTAATAGCCCTATTTTGCCCTTTAGGATTACTGTTTGCTTTTAGAATCCAACCCCCCATCACCACGCCCTCACTAAAAGACAGGGAAAACCCTGGTGTGTGTGTGTGTGTGTGTGGCAGGCAGAAGGGGATAATGATGAGCATTCCTTTGCAGTGAAATGAAAAATCTATTCCTGGAAGGTAATTGGCGTTCACATATATTTCAAACAAGACGATGTTGTTGTTGGTTTTTTTTTGCTTTTGATCTTATCAGGGTAGTGTCACTGTTTGTTCATCTTTTGTTAGATATAGTTCTGTCTGCCGGCCCTTTCTTGTTTCTTTTCAGGTTTAATTGTGTGGGTTTAATTGTTTAATTTCAGCTTAGTTTTGGTTTTACAGTGTTTATACTTTTCCCACAGTAGGAATGCATGGTGGGGTAAGCACCCACATTTTGTGTGTGTGTGTGTGTGTGTGTGTGTGTGTGTGTGTGTGTGTGTGTGTGTGTGTGTGTCTGGCAGCTGCCAGGTAGCTGTGGTTTCAGTAAAGGCTCTGACATGTTTCAAGCAGCCACATGTCAACAACCTGAGACAAATAGATCTCGACCCTGGCATACTGGCACTGAGAACAGTAAAGCCCGACTGATATATATCGATATAGGCCTATCACCATTATATCGGTAGCAAAAAAAACATGTCCCATGCAGATTTAGGCCCAAACCATGCAGTTTTTTGCATGCAGTACAAATAGGTTATTTGTAAATATCGGGCGATATATCGATATTGGAATTCTTTTGCTCTCAATTATCAGTATCGGCATCGGTCCCAAAACGACAGTATTGGTCAGAGAACAGGCTCTAGAGAACAGACTTATGGGCCTGGGCCTCCAAACATGACTATACCCCTTGCCCCAGTAGGTGTGTGTGTGAATGCATATGTTCATTTGTGTTTATTTGGGTATGCTGCATTTGCATTAAGTGTGTGTGTGGATATAGTTATAACTATAACATAATCAAACATAACCATACCCTTTGCCCCAGAATAGAATAGAGATGTGCATGTGTGTGTGTGTGTATGTGTGTGTATGTGTGTGTGTGTGTGTGTGTGCACATTGTCTTACAGTGTGTGTCTGTGTGGATGGGGTACATGGCTCCTGTCCTCTTGTGTAGGTCCTCTTCAGCATTGCCCTGCTCTGTGTCCCATTGGCTGGCTGACTTGTAGCTGTCACAGGAACCGTATACGCAGCACTGGTAGGCGTAGGGCATCTCTATCACCCTGGAAGCGTCCGAGAGGGGAATAGATTGATACGTATGGACTGTACTGCCATATCACAGCAAACACAGCAGCAGAGATGCTCAACAAACTCTATTTGGGGCCGTTCATGTTGTTGAACAAAGTCTGCCCACAATCAAATTGAGTTTTGAATCGTATTCAGCGTTGCACTGAGGGGGGGGTCTGGGGTATCCATTTCTATAGCACTTATTGCCTAAAATATTTCAGAAAATGACTACTTTGTGTTCTTACCAAACTCTTCATTGTCATTATGAAGTTGTGAGTGTTTAAGAGTGTTGTGTGTGAAGTGGCAGCCGGTTGGGAGTTCTGCTGTGTGCTATCAGGGCTGTGTTGACATTGTCTCCTCTTTGAAACCAAACCGCCATTTCTACTTGACATACTCTTGCTTCACCTTGACTGGCCTTCGGGGGAAGTGAATGACTCTAACGAGAAGGAGCATGCTCGCTAATTCTAGTTCCTAGAATTTCAATTCACCGACATGGCTTGCAGCGGTACAGTGTAGCAGGTCCAGTGTGCACCTTGGCTGGATCTGGGTGTATGAATAATGGAGGTATTTATAGCAAAGGATTTTGGAAGAGAAGAAGGAGACAAGAGGAGTGTTGTACATGAGGTGCGTTAGAGAGACCTTAAGAATGAATAGAGGGATGGAGATGCTTTAGAGCAGTGTTTCTTAAACTGTGGGTCGGGAACCAAAACGGGTAGTGAGCCTGCTTCTGGTGGGTCCCCACATGACAATTTCTACCATATTGGTCAAGTCTGATGCAATGTGAGGTGTAGATCCCCGTTCACTTCAGTGTTAAAACGTAGCTATAAAAATGCTACTTCAAGAACCGAAATAGTCAAAACAACAGGCAGAATACACTAGGCTTGCAAAGGGTGGAAACTTTCCATGGGAAGTTAAGCTCTGGAATTTTGGAAATTTTGCCCAGTTTCAATGTCAATTAAGATCTTAGTTTATAATAGTGAACTTATTTTGGGGGGGAAATACACACAATAAGGCAATACTAGGTTTTGTGGCATGTTTTGGTTAAAATATCCCCATTTAATATTTATTGACTTGAATTGCAACGCTGCACTGTGCATTCAATGTGCATTCAATGTGCAGTGCACTCCTCCATCACATGTTAATGTAATTTCCAGCATCATATTTAATGGGAATTCAGTAGAATTACAACCATCTGCATGCATAGAGCACTCTTTCATCACCTGTGCAGAGCACTTTTCCATTACATGTTCAGATATGATTCTCTGGATCTTGCGCACTAGGTGGATCATAGGGAATTTATTTTTTGTTGTTGTAAAGATTCAACTCTTTTAATTCACAACATTGCTGATTTATTTTGCACATAATCTCACACATTATTGCAAAACTCCAATCCATTTTGCACACATGAACTTAGTTTGACAGGTATTTAATTCTATTTTTTTATAAAATGTATTTGACAATGTCCTCCAGTGATGTCATCGCAGGACACTGTACTCTTGTGTTGTGTTAATTACAGTTCAATGAAATTATGTAGATGAAAAAGTAGCAACAGGGATTGGTATTTTTTCACGTCCATAATTTCATTGAGCTGTAATTAACACAACACAAGGAATCAGTGACATCACTGGAGGACATATTCAAACTCATTAACTCATTATGTGCTACATAAATTAGCATTGTTTTTTGTGTCCCTTTAAAGTTAAAGTATTTTTTTTTCTATTACAAGTGTTAGCAATTATGTTTACTTATGATGTGATAAAAGGTTTATGTTTCTATCTGCATATGACATGGTAAATACAGCCTGTGAAATTAACCCTTATATTTCCATTTTATTCCTGTTAATTCCCATATATTCCTGTTCATTCCCATGGAAAGTTTTTCCACCTTTGTATATATCAGAATTACAAGCTCATGATTTCTTGACTGACATTGTTTTTCACCGCTGTAGTTTTCATGCTTTAAAATACACGGAAGTTAATTTGTCATTGGCTCATTGAAATGTGTTCATAGCGATCTACGGAAATAAAGATGGCGGTGAGATGAATCAGACGAATAGGAATGCGACTAAATGTACTCATCTGGGTCGTGAGCTGAAAAGGTTTAGGAACCATGCTCTAGAGGTATTACAATGGATTTTGTGTGTGTGTGTGTGTGTGTGTGTGTGTGTGTGTGTGTGTGTGTGTGTGTGTGTGTGTGTGTGTGTGTGTGTGTGTGTGTGTGTGTGTGTTCTTTACCTCATACGGGGGAAATGTTCAGGGCTGAAGGCCTCGTACAGTTCCGTGTTGCCCCGCAGCTTGAGGTGGGTGAGACCCCCCAAACCCCCCACTGGTACCGAACTAAGATGATTCTCTGTCAGGTCCCTAAGAAAGAGAGCGAGAGAGAGAGAGAGAGAGAGAGAGAGAGAGAGAGCAGAGGGGTGGGTCAGGGCAAGTCAATGTTTACAATGACCCATTCAAAGCCCATTCTTCCGTACATGTTTTGATTGCAGATACCGCCAAGGGTCACCCGCGGTAACAAGAAGTCTTTCACATGTTCTGAAAGCACTTTGTGTGCTCACCTCCAGATAACATCTCCTGTCAGATTCAGGGCATCTGCTTGTTTAGGTTAGCACAGTTTATCCAGTCGTCACACACTAATACAGTTTGTATTGGCAGGACCTGAGAGGAGCCTCCTCGCCACACAGACGGGCTTTCAAGCCGTAATTACATATCAAAGATCTCTGTAGTCCCTGCCAAAGACAACAGCTTCTCCGTGACACGAGCACTCGAGAATGGAGAGTGTTTGTGTAAGAGCAAGGCTCTAACATAAAGCCGGACTTTAATTGAAGATGCGCAGCGTCAGTATGCCTCCTTGGGAAGCAAAGGCAAACACTCGGGAAGGGGAATAGAGGTTCACTGGTGTGTCGCTCAACTTGTATGTTTACTCACAGTTTGATGAGAGAGTGTAGAGAGGTGAAGGCATCTGGATGGATCCACTCAATGCTGTTCCAGCTCAGATCGCTGAAGAGGAATGAGGGGAACTCAATTCAATTGAGAGAAATGGAAACAATTCTCTTAATAGCCACTAGATGTCAGTATTAGGTTAGACAAGTTAAGGGTAGTCTATGCTACGGTTCCAGGCGATGCATTTTTGGGGGAAATATGGTGAAATATTATTCAGGTGAGAATGTATAATGCTGTAAAGGGTTGACTCACAGAGCGCGCAGAGAGGTGAGCTGCTGGAAGGTGCTAGATTCTATCCTCCTGATGTGGTTATGCTGTAGGCCTCTGGACAGAACCACAAAAAAAAACATTAGTACACTATTCTAACATTGGCATAGCCCACTATTACTTGATAAACACATTTTTATAAAGTTGCATTTTGTAATGATGATCTATAATTTAGTTTTACAGATTGTTCTATGTTGGCGTGACGTAGGCCTGTTTTTTTTTACTCTCTTTACTCTGTATGGTTGATCAGTTGATGTGAAGCACTTTGTAAAGGTTGTTTTTCAAAAAGCTGCTGTGCAAATAAAGTGTATCATTATTTGGTGTAACTACTCAGATTGTGGAGACATTTTACCCAGTACACCTAGGCTATATCTGGATGCTATTTGTGTGTGTGTGTGTGTGTGTGTGTGTGTGTGTGTGTGTGTGTGTGAATACTCACATCTCTTGCAGTGCAGAACAATGGTAAAAGCTGGGCAGGTCCTCAATCTGATTATACGACAGCTCCCTGCAAACACACACACACACACACACACACACACATGCGTCAGTATCCATATTGACCAGCTGTGCACTTAGGGCGTGGGAAATTCTGGGGGTGACAGAATTATTTGAGAATTTGGGTGTACAGTCAGCTCTGTGAGCAAGGCGATAGCAGGGCCATAATTTTGGGCCGATTGGATTTCATGGCACTTGGATTGTAAGGTTGCTTAGGGGGTACAGTTGGGCCCCCAATGGTGGGTTTTGGGAACCGGTTTCATTACCTTTGTACATGCGTGTGTGTGTGTGTGTGTGTGTGTGTGTGTGTGTGTGTGTGTGTATATAGGGCAAATGTGTAATATGTCCCTGCCTGATGTTGCTGCCCTGCCCCATTAGCCTGGCTGGTTTCTTTTTCTGTCTGTCTGTCTGCCT
>OMKL01090497.1:3493-17131 GCA_900302295.1 Parasudis fraserbrunneri | reverse complement strand
CATGTTTATTTCCTGTCAGTTATTGATATTAGCAAACACTGCAACAGGAAATAACCTTGGGTCCATGAATAATGTTTATATTGTCAATTTGATCTATATTTGTATGTTTATGTACACTTTCTCATGTGCTTTTGTACTTTTCTTTTCCATTTTAGGGACCATTATAATTTTACTAAGCTATATTTTAAAGCAAGTACCATACTCTTTACTCCACAACAAGTATCTAACATATGTAGTTACTACTTTGAATAAAAGGGTTTAGCATGCAAAATGTGCAATCTGTTTTGATTTCTCACCAACATTCTTAACTTGAAACAATCAAAATAAGTATAACTGGGCCACAGCCCCTCTCAGCTTAACCTGTGCAATCGATACATCAAAGCACATTGCCTCATTTCATTTTATATGATACTCAGATTTTTTCTTTTGACTTGTTGAATTTTTTCTGTCTTTCTGGTTAACATATAAAAAAAAAATTATATATATATATATTTTAAACTTTGATAAAATAGATTGCTTTATATAGATCTCAGTCAAAAAATTTTAAATGCATTTTTGCCATGCTTTTATAGCACAAAATGTCCAACGTGGTTTAATATGTTCTGGAGTGAAATATGTATCTAATAATAGCAATAGATAACTGTATGTAAAAAAAATCCCTCACAATTCATCTCTCCTTTTCCTTGGTAACTCCAAGAAAATTACAAATATTTTTTTCTCAATGAGCCTCTCAAAAATGCTTTAGACCTATATCAATGCTTTTTGATAAACACACAAAAAAACTAAATCTTTGTTAAAAACGTTAAGTCTCCAATTAAACAGATGATGCAACTGCCTTCTCATTCCCTGTATGCTACATGATCGTCTGAGAGTCTTGCCAAAGGGTGACATTGACAACACAACACATGTAGGCCTATTACATGTGGGCTTGTTACTGCCCACAGCAGCTGAGCTTCTGTATAAACTTACATCAATTATGGACCGTAGTTCACTTCTGTCCACGTAGCCATTGCCGTCCCTATCATAGACCTTGAACGACCATCTCAGTTTGTGCTCCAAATCTCCCCGGAAAACAAGATTCAGTGCTGCCACAAACTCAAGGAAATCAATGGTATTGTCCTGCAAGGTAAGATGACACGATATGAATTAAGACCAGATTTTCCATGGAACCTGGTAAAGGTGTGTGCAGGGCTAGAGCTACAACAGCTAACTCTCTCACCCCGTTTCTGTCAAAAGCTCGAAACATGTTCTCTGCGTATTCAGACACTTCACCTGTCGGGGCGACGCCAAAGAAACGCTTGAACTCATGGAGAAACAGGACTCCGCTTGGACACTCCACAACAAACTTTCTGTACATATCCTGAAGCGCTTTGACATCGATCTCCTCATCATTTTGCTCCATTTGCTGTGCCTGTCCCATGATTAGCTAAATATTTAGCAAGTGCAGACCATAGTGCTATAACCTTCACGAGTCGGCTGTCTCATACTATTAGCTGCCACTAATACCTCTCAAGCCTCAGAGATTGTATGTTCCACTTTGTATACAAGGCAGGTGATTAGTGGGGCCACAGGATTACTATGGAATTACATGGTGGGGTTTCCTTTCCCGTAGGTCTTTAGGCTTGTGCATTGAGAGTTAAAAGTAGGTATGACCTAAAGACTTGTGTGGGCAAACCTACTAGTGACATTGGGACTGGCAAGGGAAAGTATTGGACTGAGAAGTCTATAAGTCCAAAATGGATATTATACAGTAACACTTGATAATAGCCAAGAGACATGATGTTTTTCTTAGTGGTGATTATATACTTGAACGACAGTGTCTGGGATATGGTTTTACCCCAACCGCTGCCATCGCAGAGTTTTCATGTGAACGCGACAACTCAAATAACTTTCATTTGAATCTTCTCAAATTTGCAGTGCACATTTATGACCCCCAGAGGATGAACTCTCTTGGTTTTGGAGACCCCATGACCTTTCCTCTAGCTCGAATAGCTTTCATTAAAAAAAAATTCAAATTTGCTGTGCATATTCAGGACCCCTAGAGGAAGAAGCCTATTGATTTTGGTGACCCCTTGACCTCTCCTATAGTGCCACCATCAGGCCAAACTTTACATTTTAGAATTAATGTATCTCAAATACCTTTCGTTCTAAAATTTTCTAATTTGCTGTGCCGAATTCATGACTCCTAGAGGAAGAAGCCTGTTGAGTTTGGTGACCCCATGACCTTTCCTCTCGCACCACCATCAGGCCAGACTTTCAATATTCAAATTTGTTTATCTCCTGATCCGTTAGTCACACAGCTTGACCCAGGGCAGATGTGGCTGCTTAAATCAGCCATCCCCACACCACAAGTGTGTTACTCAAAAAGACCTGCACTCAGTGCACTGAGCTAGACCACTGTTTTCCACAGAGGACCCGACACGGTGCACACTGCGGCGCAGAGCACAACACTTCTGCTTTGTTTCTACTTTTTAACTGAAAACCAGCAGCTTTTTTTCCTGCAGCATTAGACGTTTGGTAACGAGGCTACCTCAGGCTTGCTCAAAAGCACAGCTGGCTTAAATTGATGAAGGACAATCTTTTTACATGACTTGTTGTGCTGTCGTAGGTTAGCAGGTGTTTCAAGAGATTTGAGGTTGTATTTTTTCGAAGTGGAAAGTAGAAGTCGGGCTCCTCTCGCACTCCAAAATGATGTTCCATCCAATGACATTGGATTTCCTTACAATGCGCACCTAAGCCTTGAGTGCATACATTGGATAGATTGCAGATCGACAGTGATGTTCTTGTAATCTTTGTTCTTGACAAAATCAAAGTATTGGAGTAACAAGTTGTTTTTTGATGGGGTAATTGTAATATTATGACTGAAATTGAGGTAGTAATTTGTCACCCTACTCGTATTGATCTCGACTCGTAGTAATATTATACCTGCAACACGTTTACCACCGAACACATGTGTAGTTTGAATGTTGCTGCCAATACCAGCACGTCATAAAGACTGTGGTGTGTGTTTACCTTCTCTTTCATTGTGTCTACATGGTTTCTCCCACAGCATTTTCTGAGTTGGATTTTCCAACTTCTGACCTTGAATGGCTGGCTACAAGGTCACATGAAGATATGTCTCCACTCAGCTGCGCACACAAAATGTAACCTGGATATTTGGCAGATGGAGGTAGGGATGTATGATTGGCTATTTCCCCCAGCACCCATTGACCCACAATAGCATTGTTTAAAAGGCTCTCTCTTGCTCAAAATAAATAAATGTTATTTTTTAAGATAACAAGGGCACGTAGTGTTCTGGATGAAAAGCTTGCACAGAACATATTGCCTGTGAGCTGCCACTTGGGGCAGAGCGGCTAACAGTGACAGCGTGAATGAGTGAATGAGTAAGTGAGTGAGTGAGTGAGAGAATTTGAGTTTGTGACATTTAAAAAAAAAAAAAAACATTCTATACCCCTCAAAGATATCAGTTTTATAATGTTGCTGACCTAATCATCTGCAAGTTTACAGTGTAGCACCTGTCTTGTACCAGTGAGTTTGAAAGCCTTCTGTGATGCACACTGTGCACAAAGAGGCTGTCAGCTCGGGATTTACGGAACCGTGAAGGCTTTTTTCCCCCACAAAGCTGGTTAGAAGGCCTTCCTCTATGATGCAGAATTTGTGCATGATAAAATAGGTAGTGTCTACTTTTATTACAGATAGTGATTTCACAACAGCCTTACTCCAGTGGTAAGTTGGAAGAACAGGCCTTTTTGGCCCTTTTTTGATCATCCAAGGAAACTTTGTTGCCTCAAAAGTCATGATCCCCTTCAAAGCAGCTGGTTCTTTGTAGACTGTAGTACTTTTCAGATGGGAAACACATGGCTACAGATATTTATCAGTAGTGTGCCAGTTGACTGTGGGTATCTAGACATTCAAGACAAGCTTTTTTATTTAGTTTGATTCATCTCACTCAGGGGGTCCTGCTTGGTCTGGTCACTGCTATCTCTGTGTCACATGCACACCATCTATTACATATTCTGCTCATCTGCTATAGACAGATAGGGAAATCTGCTGATATACGAATAGACACCTGGAGTAACTTTCTTTCTTTTTCTTTTTTTTTTTGTTTCATACCATTTTCTGGTATCCATATTTTTGGGAACTCCACTCTCCCATAGTATTTTATGACTGCAGATAGAACACAGTGCTCTGTGGGAAAAAAAGATAGCACAGCACAAGACTTCTTACTCTTGCATGATCATTACAATACATGTATATTACACTATATTATCTGTGTATGTGGGTTTTCAGTAAGCACAGTATCAAATCACATCGTCATGATTGGGTAACAGCGCAGTGAACACATTTTAATTTCCTCCTGAAGCTTGTTGCGTTGATACTGGTTACATTCTAAGGATATTGCAATATCTTAATGCATGTAACTGTGCATGCAGTTCTGAGAAAGCTGCTGATTTGGATTATTAAGACGTAACACAGTGCCAGAGGCGACTGCACAGAAACCCCAAGATAGCAGGTCTACTTTTGTGAGTGAGTTTCGACTGGGTATGTTGCAGAGGTGTAGATCCATTCGTAACCATCGTAAGTGTTGTTTTTCCAGGTCCTCAGCTGAAGCTACTAAGCCCTTGGTCCAGCTAATTTAAAATCGGCATATCAAGCTCACTTAATAAGATTGCGTTCACTCCACATTAATAAAAGACTATTGAGCCAGGATAAAGCAGGGATGGTGAAGGTTCCCCAGTGAGTGAAAAACACGCAACAGCAATGACCTCCCTCCTCTCTCTGGGATTACCTGATTAATTTGTTGGCAGCGCGCTAGATTACTAAACCACTACATGTAGGTACAATATTGTTTTAGTCCACTGAGCCTTTTTGAAATTATTCAAAATCCCACCTCATTTACACACAGCCAAGTCATCTAAGCCAGTGATTCTCAACAGTGGGGTCAGGGTCTAAAAGAGGCCTTCAGGGAGCTGCCAGGGGAGCCTTGAGCTGATAGGAAATTGTCACCTAAATAAATGACACAAGGCAAGCTGTAAATATGTATAATAGCCGTTTTACTTTCTGTAGATGTTTGCTATGAATGGGAAAAATGAAATAATGAAGGATTTTTGCTTTGTAAATATCTGAGGACTTCTACAATAATAGAAAGTTTGTTTTTTAATCACTTTTTTTGTGCCATTTTCTCCCATTTTCTCCCCAAACCGAATTTCCCTACGGGATAATAAAGTATTTCAATTCAATTCAATTCAATTCAATTCAATTCAATTCAATTCAATTCAATTCAATTGTTATTCCAATTCCCCCGTGTTTATCACGGTCCAGGTCATTGCACTGCCCTCAGTTGATCTGGGGAGGGTGTAGACTCTCCTGCGATACATGTGAAGTCGCCAGCCTCTTCTTCTCACCCGACAGTGAGGAGTTTCAGTGGGAGAGTGTAACACATGTAGAGGTTCACGCCATCTCTCCCAAATCCCCTCCCCGCTGAACACGCGTGCCCCCGACCGACCAGTAGGAGTCGCTAATGCGACGACCAGGACTCGTACCCTCACTGGCTTCCCGCCTGCGAACACTACCAACTGTGTTCATAGGAATGTCTGACCAAGCTGGAAGTACTGCTGCCAGGGACTGAACACGGGTCTCTGTGGTGGCAGGCGAGTGTTTTTACTTGTACACTACCCAGACACCTCTTGAACCACTTTTATGCGGTTAAATGGAATACGCTGAACTAAGTGCATCCAAGTGTGTACAGCTGGAGCTGTGATGATGACAGACAGGTTATCATGTCTACTGTGGGGGGGCCCTGGAATAATTATTTTGACACAGGGGGGCCTTGGAGGCAGAAAGCTTGAGAACCATTGAACTGGGCTCTTCACACATTAATTTATTGCTGTCACCACAGTGATGTTCTTGTACGTATCAGTACATGACAGCTCAAGTTAAAGCCTTGCCTGTGACATCATTTTCAAAGAAATGGGTTGACGTAAATTAACCATAACTCAACAGAAAAGTTACCTAAATGCAAAATGAAGTAGTATCTGACTACTACTTGTAGCAGTGAAGGTAATGCATTGACATTGGCCTGTTCCTCTTTTCACTGCAAACAAGTCTACTGTAGAGCAGATAAGGCAAAAGGGAGATACCTTGCTCAAGGGAGATACCCTTGAGCAAGGCATTTCACCCTCAGCTGCTCCAGTATAGCTGCTCAGTAGTACAAGCAGCTTCGAGGTGTGAATGTGTGCAACATTCATGCCTATTGCAACTACACCAGACCATTTCTGTAATTAAAGGGGAATTCCACCCTGGGTTTCTCAGAGTAAAATGAGCTCACAGCCAGCTGTATACATATTGCTAGGCCAGAGAAATACCCCTAAAATTACTGTGCATGTTTCAGCTTCCAGCTTTACAAAGGACTGCAAGGATGAAAAGGATGAGTCTCAGATGATGCCAGTCAAAGCTTACCACTCCTAAACACACACACACACAAGGAGTGGAGGGGGTGACTGGCTACTCCGTTACCTGGCGAGAGAGACGATCGAGGTATCAGGAACCTGACCCATGTGACCTGACCCAGACGAAGGTGATGTATGTAGATACAGGGTAGCGTCATTATGACGAAATGAACCCAAACAGAACCTTCTGGGACCGGTGTTTCTGAGCACAGATAACCAGCCGCATAGAGACAATTCATCAGTGGTGCCTCAATCTGGTAAATGAGTTTAATGTTGCTTTGCATTCCCTCTTAAGTGTGTCTTGGCAGTAAAACATTCTGAGCATTCCAAAAATTACGTTTTGGATGGGTTATACCAGTTTCCTGCCAGAGAGCCATTAGCTTATCAACCGAGGGTTGAATGCAGCTGTCCTGGTTAGTTACCTACAGTATGCCGCAACAACGTGGATGAGCCGATGAGCTGGTTCAAAATAGAGGAGGTCTTTTCATTAATCCCAGATATAAATCATAGGGTTCATAATGCTGATTGGTCATTGGGTTTAAGATAATTCTTCATCTTGTGTAGGCATATTAACAATGCCCCTCGTAATACTAAACCTCCTGCAGTGCATAACAGGCAATTCAACGGTGTTATCCAAAGGACTTGTGATGTTTGAAAATAGCATTTTCATTCTGGCCAAGTGGCCTCAATATTATGTCAAAGTTATTCATGCACATAGTATCTTGTATTCAGGTTTAAGTAAATAATGCATCTTTCCATTGTACCAAATTAATGGAAAATGAATGTTAATAATGGTCTTTTAATGGCTGTTAGGTTTAAGATTACTGCATTTTCTGGGGTGGGCAATTACAATTAAGAGGTGATCATGAACTACAAATCACTGTAGCCTCAATAATGTTAGGAAAACAGCGTGTAAATAAGACAATTCTGGAGTGGTTAGAAGATGTATTTCTTTACTTTTGATGGAGCTAGGCTAACAGATTCCCCCTTCTTGTGCTAAGCTAGGCTACCACGCAATGTGATCTCTCTCTGTACTGCATGCACAGAGATTAAATTGATATCTATCTTCTTGTCCAACTCTGGCGAAGATGGGAAACAAGTGTATTCCTCAAAATGTTGTAGAGCAATGATAGGAATAGGACCCTCCTGCCAATGGTCCTAAAATGGATGTAGGCCATCTTCGTCAGGCTTGCTCTAAAATTAGTAGTCTCTCCATGGTCATGTTTGGCATCAATCTTAGGTGGTTTATTTTTAGTGTTCATAAGAGGATTTGCGGTTGGCGAAGAAAGGGTTCTCCCATCCAGAGGAAATCTCCCAGTGACAAAGGAAAAAAAAATGATACTGTATTGTTAAGCTATGTGGCATCAAAAGAGGATGTATACATAATCCTAGCCCTAGAATGGCTTATATTCCATACACTGCATGTATTCCATATACAGCCATAGATCACTCAATGCAGTTCCTTGGGAGCGATTCACCCCCGCAGCATTCTAATTTGTCAGGCTCTGCGTGTACTCACCCAATAATTAATTGCTGCGACTTGAGGTCAGCTCTTGTCACACAGTATCAAATGCCTTTGAAAGTTTTGGCAGAAGACGTGTACTTAGTAAAATATCTCCACTTTTCCACGAGATTCACACGGACCACATTCTGTGTACGTGACGGGACGGCATTCACAGCAGCTCTAATCACATGAAACCTTCCACTCATGAGCCAGGTGCATTATTTACAATTGCCCAATTGCCCCTCACTATATTTGTGATTAATGGAGGTTTTCGTGTGAAAAGTACATAATTAAATGAAAACAGTTCAGGCTTCATAATAGCAATAAAAATTTATATTTTGTTTTACTAAGTTTACTATGAGCTACTTCTTTCTGTCCAGAATAAAATATTGGCCACAATTTCTATTCGCTATGATGGTGTTTACAGGTGCATACAGCACGCTGTCTGTTGCTGACGTTTGTTTGACCTATAGGTGTAAGGGCTTAACAGATTAACTGTCTTAGTCAGGGATATCCCCCAGTCAAAGGCCTGACCTTTACTTTATGTCACTCTCTTGACCCTGTACTTCACCTCTTCTGACTCAAGTCACTTAAGGTGATATTTCACTGTGGTATAGCATATTTTTCACTTTTCTTTGTATCTTTATACAGTTTACTGCCTATGCAGATAACCACAGACATTGGCTGTCTATTGGCTTTGTCCACTGGCTATATTCTGTATATCCCTTTTAATACATGTAATGTATTGCCCCCCACATGGGGCAGACCTCCTCTCCCCCCTACCAACCCTCTCAGTCCCTCAGATCTATGTCAGCCTGCCTTCTCTCCGCCCCCAAGTCCAACCATCGTAGTTTTGCGGACAGAGCCTTCTCCAGGGCAGCTCCCAGGCTCTGGAACTCTCTCCCCCAAGATATTAGAGACTCAGAGTCTCTTTCAATTTTCCAGTCCCGCCTCACTCATCTCTTCTCCACTGCCTTCTTTTAGCCTCCCCATCCATCCTTTCAATCCTTTTCATCCATGTGTTTGTTATACTTGTCTGTTGTTTGCCTCACTTTCACTGCCCCCTTAGTGTAAAGTGACTTTGAGTTCTAGAAAAGTGCTATATAAATCAAAATTTTTATTATTATTATTATGATTATTATTATTATTATTATTATTATTATTATTATTACCTTGTGTGCTTTGTGCATTTTGTCGAGTCAGGTTGTAATGGTGTCTTAGTTGAATCACTCTGGATGTTTTTGTGTCTCTGTAGTTAATGAATGTGGCTGCTACTTTGTCGAGCACAGACAGACTCACTTTTCTGTGAGCTGAGACGAGGTTCAATAGTTCACCTTTTCAGCGAAGCTCATCATCTCTTAGCACTGTTTTTTTAAGGTGGGAACAGTCAAGTTGCCCTTGCTGGAATTGTACACAGGCTGTCTGGAGAGTGGACCCTCCCCTGGACTTTAGCCTGCTTTCATCAGTCCTCTATATGTCTCATCATGATACAATCAATCAGATGTCTGTGTTTGGAGAGTAGGTGCATCATTATTCTTGATCCTCTACTGGAACAGGTTTTTTGTGATAGCGAGGCTACGCTCAGTACAGAGAATGATGTCTCATGCTTTTTCCTTTCATCTGGCCAGTGCCTGGGTTTCGCATATGGAAATCTAATATATGTGCATGTAAAGTGTAATAATGTCAATGTTGTTGTGCCTCATCTCTGTAATCTAGCACTGTTGTCAGCCAGGTCAAATCCCCATTGCTACAAATTCCATTTACTTATCAATTTATAAGATTATCCATATTTTATATATGAATCAATTATTCAGCATTGAATAAATGCAATAGTATAGCACTACCAATGGCCAATGTTTTCTCATTTGGTTTCTGTTATAAATGTTTGGCTTGTTGACCATTGATTACTATGAGGAGGGTATACGGAAAAAAACTGCAAATCTTTGGAGATGTTCCATGATAGAACAATGTTAAACATTCTCATTTTATTCTAAGATTGAAGAGCAAAAAAAACAATTATTTATTATTTATTAAATAATAAAAATTATTTTTCCTCTGTCATGTTGCATGCACACATTTCTATGTATCTTGTCTTGTTAGGCTCTTGTAACACCATCTCTGAGCCTGCAGATGGCCCCACTGAATAAGTGATTTTTTTTGTACCATTATGTCAAAAAGGACTTAGGAGGGGATAAAGAATAATGAAAAGTCAATGTCTCTCAGTGAGTCTGTAGCCATAGCTTGGATAGTGTCATACATTACAACTGGGACCCTGGTTGTGTTGATTACAGATAGATCTTCAGATTGACCAGATACATGCCTTGAATATTAATGATACATGTAAGGTATATGATGTCATGAACTGTATGCCTGTAAGTAGGAGATGAGAGAAAGCAATCTTTGCAGAATAATTACTTTGGATTGGCAATATACCACACCCACCATATGCCACAATATCTAATTCATCAGTTCATTAAGTATTTCTGTCATCTGTTTTATTCACCTCCAGATTATCATCTTCCTTTGATCGGGTATGAGCTTGCCTTCCCTAGAGAATGGCTAGTTTTGTCTATTCAGAGAACATTGCAGAGAAGTGGGGAAAACATCTGTGTTTTTCCTCTCTTTAGAAGGTTATATGTGGATTCCAGCTTTTAAGTTTTCATCTACTGGTACCTGAATGTGTCTGCAAACCCAGTGACAGAAGCAAATCAGTGGAGGGGCATTTAATTTTCATGGGGCGGCCTAATTATGACATAAAACATTTTAATTGCTTTTTTCTAAAGGACAACCAACTATTGCTACAACATTTTCACTGTGATTTCAATAGCCTTCCTACAATTAACAATATTGCCGAATCATATTTAGGCTACTGGAGATATTATAGCCATGTTACAGTTCCAGCCGTGGGCTACATTGTTCCGTGAACACAGCATTCTATAAACCAACTTCCTATAATACTGTACTATAATAGGCTACTCACAAATCTCAAGTATGAAATCAGCCACACACAGACTGCATGTCAGTGCCACATTAAATTAATCATTTACACCACGGCAGGTGCAACTTAAGTAGAGTAATAAAAACAACTGTATATTTACACCATGGCGGGTGCAACATAGAGTAGTAAAAACAACTGTACTCATGTTCTTAATAAAGTTGAAGTCGACTTTGTGGGAGTGAAATCTCCTCATGAGTTTCCCTTTCCATTTGTCCTTCTCGGTGGCAAGGTCCTTCTCGGTGGCAAGTTGGATGGGGTGGGCCTTCTGTTTGTGAAGCATGCTCCGCCGGTGTTCAGAATAAATGTTTTTGAGTGTGGAAAATTAATTTTCACACATAGCTGTTGATGCGCCTATTGTCACAGCATTCTTCATCTCAGTAAGCACACTGGGCATTGCTTGCTCAAGGTCCATTTTCCATCACCCGGAGGAAGTTCACTTTAACTTAGTTTGTTAAAAAGGAGCTTTAATTCAACCAGTTTAGTATCTGTTAGCTCCAGTAGAGGTTTAACTATAACTATATCTATAAAGTTCTCTCTGTCGGCCAACGGGCCAAGGCAGCCAGCGCACCAATGAGTTGGCTGTTGCGCTCACCCAAATACAAGCACTGCTCTCCATGCACTGCACCCACAACACTATGAAAAACCTCTCCAGCTCAGATTTTTCATTTGTTTCCTCCACCACATAGTCCCATAGATTCTGGTTTACAACACGCCTTGGCCCAGTTACCGAATTTCCCTACGGGATAATAAAGTATTTCAATTCAATTCAATTCAATTCAATTCAAAAAGTTGTCATTATGGTGTTGTTATTGGCCACTGGTATAGATGTGTTCCATAATGCACAGAATTCTGTCTCATTGTGAAGTTGCTGTTAACGAGAGTTACAGCAGTATACAAGTCCATGTTCTCTGCTTGTAGCATGTGGTTAGGGGGCTGTAACAGAGATAAACCCCTCTGTCTCAGGCGAGCTATGAACTTGAAGCTCAGCTGCTTAATTGCACGAAGGAGACCCATGGCTTCGATGCGCACGTCTGCTCCAAAGGCCCTTGAACTCTTCATCTTCAAATATCATCGAAATTGTCCATGATGATCGCCAAATGACCTGTCCACCGCTGATCCAACAGCCGTTTTAACGTTTGGCCTTTGTAGTGAATTGCTATTGTGGGTTTTCTAAAGAATTTGTAGAGCAGATTGCAGATATGGAAAACTTCCTGAACTGTCTTCTCAACTTACATGGCATGAATACTAACTGAATGAAGTTGGTGATTAAAGCAGTGCATTATGGGATATCCGTCAACTTCGATGGTGCACCATGATTCCCTGACCTCTCTGACAATTTCCTCTGTTAGTATGGAGCTAATCATTTCTATCACCTCATTTTGCACGTCATGGCTTGTGTATGTTGCATTTTGAGGAATGGATTTGGTTATTTCAGCCAGATGATGATCTTTTCGGAAAGTATACTAAAAAAAAACTCCAGTGTTTGCATTTTTGTCTGTCATATTGACAAAACTGTCATAATTTCATCTGAATGGCGTTTGGTTTAAAGCTAAAAACTTGATCATCTCAATAATAGCCGACATATAATATTGGTTACGTGCCAGCTGGTCTGCGTGGACAAGCGTGCTGACCTCTGTACCTGTCTGTCTGTGTCTTTTGGATTCTTTCAACATAGATTCACATCTAGATTCTTTGCTTGCTCAACCCCCTACTAGTCTCCGTTGCATGTTTCCAATCAGTGAATCCTTTCATGTTGAATGTCGTGTCAGAGGAACTGAAACAAAACGCCGCATCTGCTTCCAACAAGTATTCAAGCCAATCCCTATCTTTGTACCAAATGCAGCTAAAATAACACTTTTTTCAGGCATCACAATTTCACAGGGTATTTGTCCAAAATCACCTCCTTGGGTTCATCAGTTCCAAGGTCAGACACAGAATAATTCCACCGGCCTGCTTGATCCCACCATCACAGGCTCACCAGACCGGCTAACGCTACGGCTAGCACAAGCGGCAGAAGCATGGCTTGGCATGGTCCAAGATCATGGCTGGTGCTGCTGGCAGCAAAGGTTCCACCATCGCTGTCCCCGGTCTCTGCAGCAGGTGTTTGTGGAGCCACAGGTGTTGACGATTTGAAAAACCTTCGTATTTCCATTTTTTTACACTTTCCATGAATTTAACCTAGCTAGCTTAAGTAGATGAAACCCGCACACGCGGGAAGATCAGAGTGGGTGAGCGGATGAGAGGGAAATCCTGTTCTGGCTGTCATCAAATAGCCTACCTTTGATACGATTATGACTTAAAACATCACCGGTAATGATATATTTATGATTTACTTAAAAATATATGTATACATATAAATAAACAGTACAGAAAAAAAGGAGAGAGCTATATAATTTATTATACAAATTGCAAACTCTTAGGGGGGGGGGCACAGAAGCTCTGTGGGCAGGCCCAGCCCCCTAAGGCCCGCCCACAGCACAGGGCCCATGTGTCTGACTCTGCTTCATATGGTATGGAGTCAGGATGAAAGTGATGTCTTCAGATCTAAAACAGCCTGTCCAAATATCCTATCAGATGAAGTGTCTTCTCGTTTAAATATTAAAGGCCCCTAAAGGTGTAAAACATGCAAGAACAGAGTTGCTGAGTCACACACGCACACGCGCACACGCACACACACGCACACACAC
>OMKL01090418.1:6595-16614 GCA_900302295.1 Parasudis fraserbrunneri | reverse complement strand
AACCCAGCAGGAGACGGAGAGGGGGTAGCCCTTCACGCGGTACAGAGGTCCGGACTGCGCCTCCGTAAGAATCCTGGCCTCCCCTAAGCGCAGCACAGAGAAAGTCCAGGTTATCGAGGAGTTAGTCAATATGTAGAGAACAATCGGAGGGTTGCTCTGCCTCTGTGATACGTTGTTTAGGATCGTAAGCAGGCTCTTTGAAAATAGGACTCAGACTACAATTGTTGTACCATACTAACCCGCTGAAATGACAAATTAATTAATTATTTTATCAGTTAATAAAAAAATATTATAATCATTTCAACAGCTACTAACTAATGAATAACATCTTAATAACTTTTAATATCTTTACTTAATTAATTAATTAATTAATAACTTCAGGTCCCCCAAGTCTGTCTTTGGACAGTTTAGAAACATGATCACAAATCATTCTGTTTCAGAATGTAACTGTTTTAACTGATTATCCTTTCTTTAAAATTGTCTTTCTTCTTGTGTTCTGTCTTGTTTGTTTTAATTTTGTCTGTGTCTCAACATCATTGCAAATGAGGACAACCTCGATGGTCTTGAGACGTAAATGAAGATTTGAATGAATGAATGAATGAATGAATGAATGAATGAATGAATGAATGAATACTATACATAAAATCGTTTTTTCAACCAGACCCTACTTCTCTATCATCTGTCATCATACCGATTGATTTCAACCATAATCACATCATTGGGACCACCACTGAGGTGTTCTTCCTGGGTGCTGGAGTTGGCTTTAGCTCTCCCGGGTTCGATTCAATCTGACCACCCAGCAACAGGCCAAGAACATGTGACCAAAAATACAAAACATGTCCTTTGAGAGTCATGTCAGAGTGAAAACCTTTATGAAGAAGTATCATGGTTCTGCCATGGTAAAGGTATCACCGTGTATCACCATGGTGCCACTTTTGTACTTAAATAATACCATGACATAATCCACTTTAAACCATTCATACGACGTCATTGTAGTGACCAAAAAAATACTTTTTTGGAAATACTATGATATGTGAAAATACATATGTGGCTGCTTTTGAGGCCATTTTGTGACTGTTGCTCAGTTGTGAGCTCCAGTGCCCTGAACACACCTCCTTCAATAGTGCTCCAATTGACAAGATTCTGGTTGAAATCTATCAGTATAATGCCAGTCTAGTTTGAAATGAACCAGAACTATTCTTTAAAGGGATAGTTCTGGTTTTTGGAACCCTATTTCCTACTTACCAATGATGTCATCAATTGGTAGAATCCTCTCTCAGCACAGTCCATGCTGTTCCTTTTACTAGCTCAGTCTAGGTAGCCACAAACGAATGCAAAGTCAATAGGGTCAAGCTCCTGTCTGTACAAGCTGAGTGAAGACAACTGAAATCTACTTTGTGTGCACTGTGGAGTAGAATTCAGTTGTCCTCAGTCAGCTTGTACAGACAGGAGCTTGACCCCATTGACTTTGCTTTGGTTTGTGGCTAACTAGCTAGAGCTAATATGAGGAACAGCATGGATTGTGCTGAGAAAGAATTCTACCAAACAACAACATCATTGATAAGTAGCAAATAGGACTAGGGTTCCAAAAATCAGAACTATCCCTTTAAAGAACAAATGTTATTGAAGTGATAGTTAACTCTTAGAATGAGAGGTAATCACGTAGAAATTGTATCTATCTGAATGTGTCGTTAGGAAGTGGGAGGATTTCCCGTCACTCAGAGATCAGGTCTGAGGGTTTGTAAACATATAGTCCTTATTAACTCCACCTCAGTACATAATCATAATCAATTGTGCGCCCTAAAGTAAGTTGATACAATATTTTGATATAG
Organism: Parasudis fraserbrunneri; assembly: GCA_900302295.1. Classification (NCBI taxonomy): domain Eukaryota; kingdom Metazoa; phylum Chordata; class Actinopteri; order Aulopiformes; family Chlorophthalmidae; genus Parasudis; species Parasudis fraserbrunneri. The sequence continues at coordinate 14,782 of OMKL01090418.1, read as the reverse complement.
AAGACAATTCTCAGCGAGGAAATTTGATCATTTCTTCCCTCATTCTTCAATCTCTAATCTCTCTCCTTTGTCTGTCGTTCTCTTCTCCTATCCATCCATCCATCATCCATCTCTGCCCCCCGCCACCCTTTCTCTTTGTCAGACTTACCCGTCTCTCTCGGATCTGGATGACGACAGAGACTGGATGGAAGTCGGCGTCGATACATCAGTCTCCTTTGGCTCCATGCGAACAATCAGAACCACCATGACAGAGGAGATCGAGGGGGCATTAGAGGAGCTGAGTGATGTCGGTGAGAGATTCAGTCGTATGTTATGGTCACATACATATAAGAGTGCGCACGCACATCCAAAACAAAGAGGACAGCTGCTGAACCCAATGTGAACGAATCATCAATCATATATTTATTTTTATTTTATTTTATTATCACACATAACTTTCATATTTAGTGTCTATTATGTTTTTGTAATAAAGAGACAATGTCATTCTGTTTCGTTTCAACAGAACTTCAGAGGATTTCGATGTTTGCAGGTGTGTTGGCTAGCTTTTAGATGTTTTATGTTCTAAATACCTGACTAATGTATTCAGAAGGACTTTTTATGTTTCGTGTATGGCATCATCACACTCCTACACAGAGCTGCCTCTATGCCTGTATGTCACACCGCCTGCAGAACAGCTCTGCCCCAAGTGCCTTATCACTGTAACAAAAACTGACCTCGGCGACCAAATTAGTTAGAGAGAAAATGTGGAAATAACTTCGAATTGGATGTATAGCCTACAGAAGTTTCAAGTTCAAGTTTTAAGTTTATTGGTCTTATGTAAGTTGACACAAGGTCAACTGTACAATGAAATGTGTTGGACAAGAGAACAGGTCTGCTCAGCAGTAAGAGCACTAGACACATCAACAGCACTAGTCATAGAAAGATAGAATAAAATAAGATAGAAAAAGTAAATAAAATGGAATAATATAAAATAACAATATCATATAACACTATATACATATTTGTAAAAGAGGATTTGTGTGTAGAAGAAGAAGTAAAAGTGGCAAGGTATACAAGGGTATTGCACAAATGGGATGAGGAAATGGAATGAGATATAAAATGTAAGAGAATGGAATGAGAAAAATAAAATATAACACTATATAGTTGTATGTCAATGAGGATGTGTGGAAAAGTAAAAGCGGCAAGTGTATACAACAGCATTGCACATTTGGTATGTACTGTAGCAGTCCAGGTTCAATAGCAGCTGTCTATTGATTGATTAAACGGACTATATTTTCTGCATAAGGAAACCATAACTTTCATCATCGTTTCCATGGACACAGTGAATACATGGCTGCACAGACGCAGTGAAATTATTTAATTTTGTTCAACTCATTTTCGGCTATTATTTATGAAATACACAGAAAGATATGGGGGGGGGATCAATGAATATAATATTATTTATTCACTATGTTAAGGGAAAATAATACGAGTATAAGTGGCACCAGTTAGTTTACTTCCTCTTTGGGGCCAAGATGTTTAACAGTGGCACGTCGTCCAGCTCTCTGCGTAGGAGTGTGTAGCATCATTATATCAGTTTCCATATCAGATCCCCAGTTTCCGTCAGGTGATTAATAAAGTCTGTCTGTCTATCTATCCACCTGTCCGTATCTATCTACGATATGTAGTGGACGTGAAGCTGGACCCGGACACGGCACACGCGCATCTCGTTTTGTCCGACGACGGGAAGGAAGTGCGAGACGGGGGCGCGACCCAAGATGTGCCTGATGGTCCAGAGAGATTCGATCTCTTCGGCAGCGTCCTGGGTCTCGACAAGCTGACCTCTGGGAGATCCTACTGGGAGGTAGAAGTCGGCGACAAGACGGGATGGGACCTGGGGGTCGCTAGCGGAGACGCAAACCGGAATGGGAAACTCTTCATGACGCCCGACAACGGTTACTGGGCTACTGTACATTATGACAAGGAACAGTTCGCTGCCTTGACCGATCCCCCGACTCGCCTTTCACTGAGAAAGAAACCCCAGAAGGTGGGAGTGTTTGTGGATTACGAAGAGGGCCTGGTGTCCTTTTATGATGTGAATGCGAGGTCTCATATCTACTCTTTCGCGGGGTGCTCGTTCACTGACGAGCTGTACCCATATTTCAGTCCACATCTTAGACAAGATGAGAGAAACTCTGATCCTCTCATCATCTCTCCTGTGAAGTGTGGATAGATGTAGTGTATGTATATTACTGGCTTATTGGCTTACAGTAATTTTATGATGCATGATATATTCATGGATATTATACTCAAACTATACTCTGATCCTCTCATCATCTGTCCTCTGTAACATAAATAGATTTCACTTTATCATTTTTTTTGTTATACAACTGGGGAGGTTATGCATATCCTATAACCTACAGTGTTTGGGTGTCATTTACCAGTTTTAATATATTTTGTAAAATCGCTTATTTTGTAAAATCACATAAAATAAAGACAAATAAAAGATGAAACAGACAAACTGCATCTGGTTTATTTTAATTTTTTTTATGCAAACCATATCACCACTTGGTCAGGAAAAACTGCTATAAATTGTGTATTTTATCTGACATCTATTGCAGCTTATGGGACTGTTCTAGAAATATATTTTTGGTGTATTTCAGAATTTCAGATCAAGGGATTCCATCACAACAATAAAAGGTTCAAGTTGGTGATTTTGTTTGGCATTCACTCCAATGCCAAACAAAACACAGCACACCCTTGGGCACACAAACACATGCACATACTTTGGTCGAAGATGGGTTACAGCAATTCAGGAAATGAAACAGTGGGTAGAAACTTGTTTGTACAGTAACCTGACGCAGAAATGAAACTGAAAGCAAAGACAATAAACACGGTAAGCAGAGAGGCGGTGAGACAGAAAGTTAAGACAGACTGGACATTGTGACCATTAAGTTAAGGTACTGTACGATATTTTCCTAATCTTTTAAGACTTATGCCAAAATACAAATATTATTTGAGTACTTCAGATGAAGAAATCTGTGTTATCTTAAACTTAAACTTAAATAATATTTTAAGTTTTCAGACCAACAATATTTGCAAACTTTATTATCTAAAGGTGGCAAGTTAATGTTCATTCATACTTAAATACAGTAGAATTTGAGTACTTTCTTGTGATGTGTATCACATTCACACTCCCAAGTAATTTGGTTTTTAATTTAGATTTTCCCCCGGTCGCATCAACTTTGCTCTTTGTGTGGCTTTAAAAAAAATTTAAATAACAAATTCCAAACTTTAATTTAGATGCTTAACCACTTTAAGCATGGACGTTTTACAGACAGCTTTTAATAAACAAATCATATCAATCTGATGTAACTTAGTTACCAGTATGCAGCTAAATATCTGTGGTTGTTTCCGTAGGCATTTTCTGGCCAAGTTTAATTAGCCAAGTGCAGCCATTTAAATTGTTCCATAATCAAAAGACACAGACTGGTTAGTGGAGTAGGGCATGGCATGGTAAATGGAAATTGTTCCATCATGATTTAATCCTACCCTATAAGTCATCTCCCTCAGCCCTCTCAAATCTGGATTTGTTTGCAGTATATGTTTTGGGGTTATTACCATAGCTTTTTTTCTCTTCTTTTTTAAAGTATGATTTTGACATAAGAAGTAGGTTGCAGTAACTTTTTTCCCGAACTCATCAAAATTCAAAATAAAGTCTCAGACCTTTTATGTATATCCAAATACATTACAAATAGCTACAATATTTCAAAACATGTTTTCAAAAATGGTCATGTTTGTAAGCCACTTGAATAAATTATCTGCTCAAATGTACATTTTACAAACTGTTTATACCTTCATCAAGATCACTGTCAATCCATTTTCTGCAGAAAATGTCTCCAGTCCCATGTTTTGGTTTTCACTGGTGCAGCTATGCATTTATTCATGTTTGGATTGCAGGTTGGGTCTTTAAACTACTCCTGAGTCATCATGAATCAACCATCCTCTTGCATTTGTCACCTTTTAGTGATGGAAATTAAATATGTCACTTTTCTCCCATTGGAGTACGTTCATAAAACATATCAGCATCCTGGATTGATGTAATTCAGCCCTCCATATAGCAATCCTAGCATTTCTAAATTAAATTGTCTCATTCTGAGAGATGAATGTTGCATACGGGATGGGTCTCTAGACCCTCAACTCAAGAGTAGGGCACCATATTTTACTTGCATCACCTGAGGGCGACAAATACCTCTCCTGTTTCTGTTCTGAATTCATTTATATTTTATGGCATTCTAGTTTGTTTTGCTCTCTTTGTTTCATAACATGTTCGTTTTTATGGCTATTAGTTTGTTTTGATCTCCTTGTGTTTTGAATGTGTTATATTTCTATGGTAAAACATTTTGTAACTGTGTTTTGAAAGGTGCTATACAAATAGTGAATTATTATTATTATTATTAATAATAATTATTATTATTATTATTATTGTTGTTGTTGGTGTTGTTGTTGTTGTTATTGTTGTTATTGTTGTTATTATTATTATTATTATTATTATTATTATTATTATTATTATTATTATTATTATTATTATTTTTATTATTATTACCATTGTATAGAGCTAAGGATATAGGTTACAAAAATAGATCTTGAACTAATTAAGCACCGATTTGCCATGTCAGTCAGATCTTTATGAACAGGTTGCTCTGAAAAAGCTTTTGAAAATGACTTCCTACATAGGATATACAGTACACCCTGCTCTTCAAAATGTTTGTGAGATGGACCAGTTGCAGCTCTCTGGACGTGTATATGTCCACCCTAACCCGATGAATGTCCTCTGATATAGAAACCTACCTTTGAAGCTCATCAGACATGAGCCACCAGGTTTGCCACTGTGGCTGGTCAAAAGTGACAAGTTACCATGGCCTGAGAACTCACCAGGGGAAGATGGGCTGCACTCCCATGGGCATGAGGATTCCACAGAGCGAGCAGTGCTTCTGGGGTAATCAGTTGCCACAACCCAAACAGCAGGACAGATGGCAAGATATCAGTGCCCTTATCAAGGATGGTGAGTAGGCCTGCACACTGTGTCACATGTCAGAGGCTATACCAGCCCAATTTGAATGCCAGACAGTTAGTTTGTATATTCAAATTATTCTCTGTCAGTCCTTGAGGCTACTGTAGGGGCCAGATGATGGCTAATTAATGTAATGGTGATGAATCGGCGGTGGTGGGCTATGTGTGTCATGTTCTGTAATGTTATACACCACTCATAGACCTTAAATTTATATTTTCATTCAAATCTGTTTTCCTGAATGGTCATTTGGTAACCTGGATCCAGTTCCCTGGATCACCTGAACTGAAAAACAGAATTATTAAAGACATTTTGAAAAAGGACAGAAGTGTGCGATTCAGGGAGCTGGAACCAGGCTAATCATTTCACTGGTACAACTTAAAATGGCTGCCATAGAAGACATTGACAATGTCGTCATGGAAATCAGTGTTGGTTTGGTGGATGAGACCATAGGGATAAAACATGGATGAGACTCAGAAAGTTGAGGCGTCGCCATGGCAAAGGCATCATTTTGATGAACATTCAGTAGTGATGAAGATGCAAACTTTTTGAGTCTCATGCGCTGTCCACACATGAACCAAAGTTCATTTCTGTGACAACATTAAAAAAGAATCTCAGGTGCATTGCCAAGATACACAAGGCAAGGTCCTTTCAATCAGTCTGTGGTGCCGCTTGAGGGTCATAAATGATCAAATAGTGTAAAGTATACTATATTATGCAATATAATCGTGCTAAATACTTACCATAATAGGCCTTTACAGCACTGCACATGCATAATTGAAGAAACATTTATTATCTTAACATATTGAGTCAATTTAAAACTGACAATTCATTATTGTTTACTATTTTACTATTTTACTAGTAATTAGTTTTATTAGTAATTAGTTACTAATTTTACTAATACAAAACCCCTCAGTTTCCTAAACTATAGGACAGGACCTTTACTGCGTCGCAGGCATACTGTACCTGTTACACCCGGCACTGATGTTAATGTATTCTGCAGAAACAACACACAACTCATCAGACATGAGCCTCCAGGTTTGCCACTGTGGCTGGTCAAAAATAACAAGTTACCATGGCCTGAGAATTCATCAAGGGAAGATGGGGTGCACTCCCATGGGAATGAGGATTCCAGAGAGTGAGCAGTACCTCTGGGGTAATCAGGGGGATGGAGCTGGTAGGAAGGACACTTGGCAGGAGATCAGCACCATCCTCAAGATAGAGGTAAGTTCAAGCCATGAAAACTAACTAAAGGACAAAAAAGACCACTGCAGTTAGCACAGTAATATACCATTTCATTCAGTCCTCTGAATCTCCATCAAGTTTGACATCCCTCTCTATGAAACCTTTCATTTATTCATTAATTTATTTACTCTCTCTCTCTAACTTCCCTTAACAGAACCTGGAGGGGTCACCAAGCACATATCATCTCCAATCACTTCCAGCAGCCGTCGCCAGGGAAAAGGCACTGAACACAGCATGTATGTACAACTCTTTACCCACACACAAGATAGTGTGACATTAACGTAAGAAATATGAACGCCGTAGTTGACGATGATTATCTCCTCAGTTCTTCCAGGAAGGGATGAAACTCCAAGCCACACCCCCCAGAAAGCCCAGAGGGCTGACACAGCCCGACGGGCTCTTGATTTCACCTGTGACTTGCAGGTACAAGAAGAGAGCATTCTAGGCTGTCTACTGACCTATTTTCATTCTAAGACTTTTCACTGTCCGAACACTTAGTTGACACTGGAGTTAATGACAGCGCTCTATTAATAAAGGTGACTTCAGGAGGCGTGGATAAGTATTCCACATTCCATCCCATCCCACACAGATCCTTGGTTATATATGATTTTCATATCTGCACATGTGTCCTGACCTAATGACATGCACTTTGTTTTATGCACTTACCCACATATAATTGTGCGCGTATACTTTTTGACACAGTGCTACTGTATGGAAATATTAGTAGCCTGCTCTGCAATAAACCGTACAGTATATGCACACTATCTGTTGTCTAGCTATACATGCTGTCTGGCAGGTTACTCTTTAGATTTCAGATGTAAATTAGATTATAGATTAGATTAGATGAGAATAGATTAGTCATGCATATATGTCTGTGTACATCTTGCAGAACCACTGGCTGTTGTGTAGTTTGCTAGTTGGCCTACCGACTCTAGGTTCTCACTAACCAATTTTGTCTAGTTGTGAGCCTTCATTTGGGCCTAGCATGAACTAATAGCATACCATCTTTCAGATGCATCAACTGACCCGGGGGGCTCTGACCACCACACACCAGGCTGTAGTAACAGTCGAGAAAGAGAAGAAAATCAAACCTACACAGGTACAAAAATAACCTTCTCTACTGTATCTCTCAGTCCATAAAACTACAGTTTTATTTTTTTGAGCATCCTGATGTGAAACATGCATTTGTGTATGCATGGCTGTTGCGTGTGCATGTTTGAACTTATATGTGTATATTCATGTGCAAGGCAGAAGAAGAAACAACCAAGGCTGACCTACATCTGGAGCTCCAGAAGAGAGAAAGAAAGATAAAAGAGATCAAAGCCTCTGTGAGGGACTGCAAGGTAAGCAGTGGAGACATAATTGATCTTTATCTACAGACTAAACATAAATGTATGGTCATGTTTTCAAAGATGGTCTTGTTTGTAAGCCACTAGAACAAATTATCTGCTCAAATGTTTCTAATATGTGGGGATAAAGCACTTATTTTAACTGATCTACACAGTAAATCGAGCCATTCTTTTCATTGTTAAACCTCTTGACAAAATGAATGAGAGGACAATGAGGCAAGAAATGAAGGGATTCATTCCAGTGTGCTATAATCATTCTGAAAACAAATTGTTGTCTAATATTCAGTGCTCAACATTATAATAAAGCAGATGATTACATCCTTCAAAATGAACATCAAAACCAAGCAAAAGTTTCAGGTAGACAATAATCTTGTTTTTTTATAGGTAGAAACATTTATTTAGAGGACACAAATAAAGTACATAGGAAATAATGAGGAAGTATACATTAACAAAGTGTATAGGGTTAGGTTATGGTTATGGTTAGGGTTAGGGTTAGGGTTAGGCATGTAGTGTGCAGGTCAGGGTAAGGGGCTAGGGAATGAA
>OMKL01090345.1:3573-13955 GCA_900302295.1 Parasudis fraserbrunneri | reverse complement strand
CATCTTCATGCTAGGCAGGAGACGATGGTATGCAGTCATTGTTTTGTCACGGCTGGAACAAACTCTATAAAAAAAAAAGGTTGCTTTCTCTTAAATGTTGGTGGAACAACTGTCATTTATTATTATTATTATTATTATTATTATTAATAATAATAATAATAATAATAATAATAATAATAATAATAATAATAATAATAGTAATAATTTCATTTTTGTAGCAAAAAAAGACAAAGAAAAAGGTGTACAAAGTAGCATATGTTTTGCTTTGTTTGCGTCACATTTCATTCATTCATTACGATAGAAGAATGATGTTTCATTTAGTCTGAGTTAAAATGAGACCGGTGAGGTAACAGAAGGAGGGCAAGGCCACCCTGTTGAATAAAAATGAATGTGTTATTTGACTACTAAATCTGCAGTGTAGCTATATTTGCTCACTCAGTGCATTATATCCTATGATGTGTTTGCTCCTCCAGCCCTGGCTCATTCAGTGAGTCTTGGACATTGTATTTGAGAGAAGAAAGAAGAAGAGAGAGACCAATGGGCCACCCCCAAATACACCAAATATGATTTCTTTTTATGCCTTTTATACTTTTTTAAATCATGTTATTTTTCTATGCTTTCCTTTTTTTATCTATTTCATGTAAAGCACATTGAATTACCACTGTGTATGAAATGTGGTATATAAATAAACTTGCCTTGCCTTGCCTTGCCTTGCCTTGCCTTGCCTTGCCTTGCCTTGCCTTGCCTTGCCTTGCCTATTTATATCAGGACATCAGACATTATGTCTATTGTCGTCACCGGAATGCTGCTCAAGTTCATCTCATCTCCTGAGGGCAGAATTTGATTCTTTGAATAACCCATCTATCATATCCCATTACAATATACTAAAATGGATTCAAATAGGCTACTTCTGCAAAAAGCTGTATCAGTTCCCCCTCCCCCTCCCAGATAACACAGTGATGACAGAAAAGCAACAGAGCCAGGTCAGTATAGAGATCAAGATGAACCTGAGTCCATGTAGTTGGTACAAAGGCAGCCTCCCGCACAAGTTCAAACACTGGGGCACCTCTCATTTCAATAATATTAATTACAAAGATAGGAACAATCTTTTTTTTTTATACAGTGCTTTGATTTATTAATTCTTCATTATTACAAAAAATTTACAATTTGTATAAACACTATTGTTACTTCAACTGAAACTTAGCCTCTGTGGTATGAGGGGAATGCACTTAGGATTGTTGTTCGATGGCTATCAAAATAAATATCACTTGGTGCTCTATCATCACCCAACGCCATTTCACTTAACACTGCTGAAAGCACGTCAAGTCTTTTCAAAATCCTATGGAAAAACATGGAGTCTATATTATCTCAGGGTAACATTATACTTCGTGGGAACAAAAAACACGTGAGTCCAACTTTGTGGAGTTAAATCTGTGACAGCTATTAAAGGGATACCTTGAATATTTGAATTTTTACCAAGGTTGTTTTCCTGAACCAAGCATTTGTCACATCGTAGGGAAAATATTTCACATGGGAACATCAGAAACACAAAAACACTTTGTTCTCATCTTTGTATTCCGTGGTGAAAACAATGCTATAACGTTTTTTTTTGTTTTTTGTTTTTGTGAAAAACTGGCCAAAACTCAAAATGCCAAGGTATCTCCTTAAATCAGTAACTTCTTTTTAAATACAAAGGGCAGCTGCAAGGCTAGAAGAAGGTATGAAAGACCATGTGTCAATACTGCATCACTCATTATGGTCAAATCCACTTCCTTTGACCCCGAGGCCATGTTTAATTGGTTCTTTTGTTGGCACAAAAGGCCATCCCATTAAACGGGACTGACAAGCTCAAAAGTGTCTCAACGGGGGGATAAATGTCCTAAGAAGATGATGTCCGCAGAGGGGGTGAAGGGTTCATCTCTTTCTGTTTTTGCTGTGTTTCACCATCTTCTTCCTCTTCAGGATCATCTCATTGAGTTTCTCCAGGCCCACCTGGAGACCCTGCCCGTCGACGGCACTGCAGCTCTGGACGTGGTTGAGGGTGGAGGCGCTCAGTTCGTGGACAGCCAAGAGCTTCTCCACCTCGCCGACCGACAGGGCAGAGTCCAGGTCCTGTTTGTTGGCCAGGATCAGAACGGGGACGCCTTGGTTCTCCGACGTGCGGGTGATCTTGTGGAGCTCCACTTTCGCCTCCTCCATGCGCTCCAGCTCGGTGGAGTCCACCACGAACACCATCCCGTCCGTCCGGCGGGTGTACGACTTCCACAGCGGGCGTAGCTTCTCCTGGCCTCCGACGTCCCACACCTGGAAGGCGATGGCCCGGGAATTCCCCATGGCCACCTTTATCTTCTCCGTGTTGAAGCCCTTTGTGGGGATGGTCTTGACAAACTCCTTCAGTTTCAGTCTGTAGAGCAGGGAGGTTTTGCCCGCTGAGTCGAGTCCAATAACGACCACGTGTAGAGACTGGAAGCTTGGCAGGAACGGTGTATTGGGGGCCATATCGGTCAACTGGTTCCCCATGACTTTAGCAGGCGTCTCCCACCTACTTGGGGTGAGGTGACAGATTCTTGATAAGATCCTTCTTTTCAGTAGTTTGGCATTTGACCCCCTCGTGAGAAGTGGGAGCGAATCAGACTGGAGCAGGTCTGGAGCCCTTTATCAAAACACAAACATGACACTGAGTTAACATTTGATCAGAGGACAATGGGTGTTTTAGGTTTCACCGTCTGCAATCAAAAGTGCTGTTTCACATTATCAAAACAAAGAATGTCACCAGCAACATAGCCGAGAAGCTGACATCTGATCAGATACACACTGGGTGACACATTGATGATTACAAACACACTGACTGGATTGGTTAGTTTTGACTCAATCTAATCAAACTACTTAATGTAATTTCTCCTCAACTTTCAAAGCAAGCAACCTGGCAATATCTTTGGTCAAGGAAATTCCTAGTGTCCAAAGAGCTGCATTCTAACAGTCCAAAATTATAACTTATTCTACCTCAACAGTGTGCATGATGCTATTTAAATTACTCTACTCTAATACTAGTGAATAGCTGGGTCACGAATAATTCCTCATTTGAATGAATGAAAAAATAAAAGGTTTGGGTTTCCACGGGAACATTACAGAGCTCACAAGAGTTAATTGGGTGTCTGGAGGTTCCTCGGGTTGTCTATTTGCCTCGCCTAATCCTCTTAAGACTGCTAAACCTGAATGGCTTTTCTTAGGGTAGATTGATTTCAAGTTTAATGCAATGCATGTATATCTATTCATGGGCACACACAGCCAGCAGTCTATGGGGAGATTACTGCCGTATTAATCCCGTTGTTGTTGCTGAGATGCTGATATCCATCAAACAGTAAGGAAACCGCTGCCTTTGGACTGCATACAACCATCCCATTATTGACTACAACGTTGACAAAAACATTATTTGCTATAGGTCCCTAAATCATGAGTACATTGTGAAAATGCAGTTTGAACAGGCTGGGTTGGCAAAGTAAATTGTGATAGATTATATTTAAGAAGTGCCGATCTGAGTTAAATATCTTAATACAAATAAAATGCACTGTCCTGTTTGAGAAACCCACATACTAGGAATACACAGGCTACTGGTATAATTCAAAGGGGACAGACTACAGTGGAGCTTTGCAGGATATTGCAAATAGCCTACCCTTGCAGCCCAGATTAAACATTTAAATTCAGTATGAAAGCTGTCCAACGTGGCATATCATGCAAAAAGTGACAATTCAGCCAAATCATTCAATTTAAAGTAGCACATACCTTCTAAATCTTGTATTGGATGAGAAGTGAAAACATCATCCCAGGGCAATAAATACATCCATACAGACTTGACAACAAAATATGTTTATCCCAGCGTCTCCGGTCAGCTCCCGTTCAACCCCCGGCACGGATGGAGCACTGAAGTGGAAGAGAGCGCACAAGACCCTAGAACAACAAGATCATGTGACGTCACACGACGAACTAGCGCTCCCTACTACTCCCCCTGCTGGCACAGCAGATCAGCTGATACTGGTAATTACTTCACTGATGTGAGACAGAATTGTCAACTCGGTACTCTTCATTTCCATCTTCAGAATCAGCTAGGTGGAAGTGGGTGGATTCAAAAGGTCTGGACCCAGGCAAGATAATGACCGGAAAGGGAGTTATTCAATTTTATTTCATTTTATTTCATTTCATTAAAGGAGCACTTCGCCAATGTCAATTTATTATGCACAAAATCTCACACATGAGCCTATCTCCAAACTAAAAACAGCTTTGTACACGTTTGATTTAACAGGGCAGTTATTGCTAGTTAATGAGTTTGAATATTTCATCCAGTGACATCTTCGGAGGACACAGAATCCTTGTGCTCAATGAAATGATGGAAAAAATAACAATATTAAAATTCTTTCATCTATATAATTTAATTGAGCTGTAATTAACATAACACAAGGATTCAGTGTCCTCTGATGACATCACTGGTGGACATATTCAAACTCATTAAAGGTGCTACTGTCATTTTGATGAGGAAAATGTAGACTCAACCGCATAAAAATGTTTGTGAAATAAGCACGTAATTGAATGCTTTGATGGGCTGTCAGTGAGGACCATTTAGACATTAGACATTACATTATGTGCTTATTTCATGAACTTTGTACAGTGATTGAGTCTGCATGGTCCTCATTCCAACAACTGGAACTTTTACAAATAGTACCTTTAACTTGTCAAACTTAACGAATGTGTGCAAAACTGTTTAGTTTTGGAATATGTGTGAGATTATGTGCAAAATAAATCTGCATACTTTTTCTGTGAAGTGCCCCTTTAAGCTCTTATTCCTTGTTGCGATTATACATTAGCAAACATTTAAACATAGATTCTCAGATTTAAAATGACCCACAGGAATATGAACATTGCTCTTAGAATTCAGAAGGAGAGAAGAATTAGATTTTCATGTTTTGAAATACTGGTCATGGCAAAATAATTTATTGGTGATAAGATAGTTCCACCAATTCTATGTCCTCCCAAGTTTTTGCATGTGTTAATAGATAGACATTGGCACCACCTTGTGTCCATCCTTAGTAATGAAGTACTAATGAAGTACTTTCTGATTTTTTTCTATTAGACTTTGATATTATTATTAATATTAAAATTTTCTTTGATTATTCTACTAGTTTTAGTCACATCATGGAATGGTATGTTCTTTTATTTTCAATTTAAGATGCACAAGAATCAAATAATCTCTCAGTTAATGTAGTCGGGTGCAAAATGTGTACAGATTTTACTCTCACGTTGAATATAATCATGTTATGCTTACTGAGCATAGCTATCTATATCCAGGGCCATGGGTTATGCAATATATTGCATACAGTATATGTATTCTGCTATACTACACTACAGGTACTAGTTCTGGCTATATCTACAAAACCTATTTCAAAAGGCTTTAATTTATTTAGTTGCATGCACATGATTCACACTGTGTGCTTCTCTGTGTGTGTATAGGTTATTGAACAACATATTGGGTATGAGGTCATGCTCAGATTCCACTGACACAGGGTTGATGTCTGATACAGGGTGATGTCGGTTCAGCTAATATTACTCACCTAATGTTACTCAATCAACTCAAAAAGTAAATTAAAACTGCAAGCCACTGTTCAATGGTAGGCCAACAACATTAATTCTCAATCGTCTCCTTATTTTACAGATTTAAAGTTCAACAAATAGTAGGAAAAGATTCTTATTCAAAGCCAATCAACAATTATGTTAGTAGACTAGAATGTAAAATTTGTGAACAAACTTTAAGTTGGCTTGACAAAGCCAAGCTGTAGTCAACGGAAAGATGTTAACATTTCCACCAAGCCATCCACCAACTCTCTAATAGTTCTGAGGGATCTGAGGGACCAATCAGGAAAAGGGGTGGGGCTTAGTTTATTGACATATGACCCTTTCCTGAGTCCAACAAGCCATCCCCCAACTCTCTATGACAAACAGTGTAAAAGTTATTATGGATTAAAAATCAGTGAATAAGGGGTTATATGTAGGATGGAGTGATGGAAAAAGGAGAAGAAAGGTGTGTGTATGAAAAAAATGAGTGAAAGAAAGGAGAGACATGAGCCACAAGCACACCCTGAATATACCCAGCAATTTTGAAGCTGGTAGTTTCAAAGCTGTAGGAGTAGTAGTGTTGACAAAAAAGGCAATTCCAATATCAGTAAGTTGGCTTTGACAAGCCAACTTAATTATCAGGTTTTTTTATTCAAAGTTTCATGGTCTATGAAACTGGATGCATCTATGAGATATTGCCACTCTAAAACTGGGGGGAAACAAAGTGCACTTCCTGTCTTTCATATGGTACTGCCTAGAAGCTATGGTGCTTCTAGGATACAGCAGGTGTGGAATGTGTATCCGGACTACATTCTGTGGCATCATTTGAATTCTGCCAATCAACTATCAACTGTAACAGCTAATCAAATCAAATCAAATCACAGCTAGGCCTTCTTTACATGGACAAAAACAAAACAAAGGGGCTCTAGGTGTAGGAAATACAATTGTCCCAAAAACTACTTTCATATAGACTGAGCTGTTGTGAGATCGAATTGACTTCAGGTCTGAGGGCAAACTTCTGTCTGTCCACGATTTGGTGTGAGATGTCAGCTTTGCACTGGGAGGCGCGGCGCCGGCAGAATGTGTTGGCAAGAAGAGCACACATCAAAGTTCATAAGCCAAAGGTATGTTTTAATAACTCCAAGAAAGGTAAAACCCATTACATCCCAAACCTAGGCCAACTGGACAGAAATAATTAAATGTTGTATGTTAGAGTCCCTTGTTGAAACCATGGGGCACTAGTTACTGTAGCTTGCAGCAAGCTATTTCCCCCGTGAGTTTTTACGATGCTAACAATGTTAACATGCCATTGTAGGGAAACTATAAACCTGTCCCAATGCGGCAAGAGAAAAATAAACGTAATTATTAAGTTGTTTATAATTTCAAAATGTCTGTGTGTCCCTTTAACAACTTGGGATACATTGTGGGAGGTGATATAGTTTAGTGGAACCCAAGTGGTACCCCTCCCCTATAGCCTATATTATTTTAGGCTGTAGGGTTGGGTTGTTCCCATTGTGGGCTACAGTAGTAGGATAAGGATGAGGTACTTTAACTCAGAAGTGGTAAACGGCACATCCCTGACCGACTAGTCCTGCTCATAACATGTGTTGTTAAACCTGCTGACTATTATCTGTACATTAGTGACACAGCTCTGGGTGACACGTTTGAAAACCGTTTCAAACATTTGAAGTGCATTTCATTTTAAATCCCAGATACTTGGAACGGCCTCAAAAGTGGACAAATTGCTTGGAACATTCCTGCACATGGTGTTCTGTCGACTTAACGGATTAAATAAAGGGTTACAAAGAGATAAATCGAGAATGATCCTTTTTTTTCTTTTCTCAAACAAACGTATTAAACAGGTAGGCTATTAGTTTCCTCCAGGTCTCTTGTAAAAGCTATCAGTCCTCAGGTTTTGAGAGCATCTCTGCTGTTTGCAGGATGCTGACATCCAGGTGGAAAACCAGCTCACCACAACTGATCCAGTTTCTCCTCCCGAGTCAAACGGTAGTATTATGAAAGACTAAAAGTATTATAACCAATGGATCATTATATCGTTTTTATCACTAATAATTGGTTAAAGTGATGATAATTTGGTTATAAGAAAAAAGAAAAATTTAAAAAATCACAACTGTCCATATGGTGAACTGGACTTGTGTTCCAGAAGCTGCCGACACTCCAGTCCAGTGCACATGCAAAGACCCACGCAGGGAAAGGGATCAGCGCACAGCCAAGATGAGTAACCGCTTCACAGTGAGTTCACATCCTAATGGTACAGTAGCTCAGTCTAACCTTAACTGCACTGAGATACCCCAGTAGTTTGAGACATAGATTTGAGCAGGTGCCCGTATGATGCATTGAAAAATATTCTCCTGTTTTCAGTCCACAAACTACTTCCAGCAAAGGTGAGGACCAGAGTGGACGCTGCTGGTTGTCGATCGCTGACCAACACAATGACACCATTACGACATCATGACCTTTTGACCCTTTAGTGATAGGGCCTCTCCCAACCGCGCCGACAGGTTTTGCTCACCAGCGGCTGATAATAACTCACCACCACTCCCTGATGGTAGCCCTTATCTGAACCATACATGAACAGAAATGAAAGACTTTCAGTCAATGTCTTCTCACATTGTATGTCGAAGGATTTCAACCAGGAAATTTAAAAAAAGAGAAAAGAAAATCAAAAACACAGTAACATGTTGTGATTGTTGTTTTGTCGTAAAGTGCAAATGAAAGAAGACATAAAATGATCAGAACACATCCCCGACACAGGATGTTAAAGCCTTTTTCATAAACCCTAACACATGATGAATGCAGAAGACATCAATGGTAAGCTACAGCAAAACACAGCTTAAAATTAATCACTGACAGTACTTTCAAAATTATAATAATTTTGGTGACAAATCTCAAGACTTATGATAAAACATACAAAATACTTATTTTTTGTATATATATCTTATTCAGATAATTATCAACTAAAAATTTCACAGTGAAAATGATTTGCCTTTACAAAATTAATGCATGCATGCATGCATAACATTCACATTTCCTTGACAAAGATTGTCTTAAAAAAAAAAAAAAAAAGGCACAAAAATAACACACAAATTGGACAATTGTGATACAATTAAAAAAAAATTAAAAAAAACCTCTAGGATGATGTAATTATAATTTTCGGTAACCCTCCATTTAAGACATATAATGTATCATATGGATATGAATTATTAATCATTATGTATTATAGGTGGTTATTCATACATATAATACGGATGCCCTGACACCAGTACTGGTACCAGATATCGGGCCGATACCAGGCTAAAACATGGCATGTCTGTATCAGAGAATTTCCCCAACACTAAAATCCGATACCAAGATCCATGTGCAATGTGTCAGAGATCAAACCAAATCGACTTGATTTTCTGCTCTTTTTTTTTGGCACACAGAAATACATTATATATCTATAATGGGAGTAAAAAATGGATTCTATCTTGATAATTTCTTTGTCCACTGACTCAAAACCAATGGTCTACGTCTATACTCTTCAGTTAAAGTAATGGTTTGGATTGGTACTGTGTATTGGCCAGTACTTAAAAGTTTAGTACTCAGAACCGGTATTGGTAGTGAAAAAGTAGAAAAAGTGCATCTCTAGTACACAGCAGCACATAATCACCCATATCAATAACCAGATTCAATTATGGTATTGATGAGATCGTTTTCACATTTGCTTCATGAGGAGACATAACAAGCTATAAACCTGTTTTTTTGTTTTGTTTTGTTCTTCTAATAGCTCATCCACAAATCACGATCATAACAACTTATGATCCATGGTGGGTGTATGTATGTATGTTATGGAAAATTCATCCTCCTTGCGTGACATTTTTTTTTCCATTAAAAATGAAGTCGTTTGTAGTTTTAAACTAGAGTTGTACTTTATCACCTCATAGGGTGGGGGTTAGTTGAATTCTTGCCACAGTCGATGTACTCAAAGACATCCAGAGATAACTGCTCAATGTGCGACAGGTAGGACACGTTCATCATCATTCTGTGGAAAAGCAAAAGAACAACGGAACGTCAGACAGACATTTCGAGAACCCCACAGGATGCATAGCCTCGTGTTTTATTGGGAGCAAAGTTCAAAGATTTGGGCTCCACGTTTTGATTTTCTTTTCTCCACTGTTCGAAACAACTCAACAGTTAAAAAAAATGAATAAAGAATAATAAAAAAAAAAGTAGTAGGATAATTAAACGAAAAAGAATGTGAATGGAGATGGTTTATAACTTGAAATGGTGGAACATGGTTACACTTTTACTAGTTTTACAACATTTAGGGACATATCCTGACACGTCAGACCCATATGTCTCCCTTGTAGCTTGGTGGTATAATTACATAAGTATAATCTCTTTATTGCCAAGTAAATTTTTACATGCATACACCAGGAATTTGTCTTCTGCACTGAACCCATCCTGACTATTAAGGAGCAACGGGCAGCCACGGTCCTGCAGTTAGGGGGGGTTAAGTGCCTTGCTCAAGGGGGATCGAAGTGGGCTACCTTCCGCTCACAAGCACACCTTACATATTATTTTGGGCCACCGTGGTACCGGCGGGTGTGACGTGTCGGTGACGGTACATCACAACACCTGGACAACATCAGCGACGCGCTTTGTTGTCGCAGGAAACGTCGCCCCTGTATCTGATGTCTGTGATTTCCTTTTAGTGAAACAGGAAAACGCACTGAGTCCTATACAGTGCACAGCAGTGTCTGAATAACAGGGGGGGG
>OMKL01090311.1:4732-15741 GCA_900302295.1 Parasudis fraserbrunneri | reverse complement strand
ACTCTTAGTACACTACAGATATCACTGGTTTCATTTGCCCACTCCAACTCAGAGGCACGGGTGCCGCGCAGCGGTTTCACGTTTGCAATTTTACCATTGGGTGTTGTTTGTACCAACCACCACGAGGTGGCATCTCTGAGCATCTTTTTGGAGTGGATCCTACTGTACAAGGAGAGCAACTCGTTGCTTGTGTCATGTACATGTAGTGTCTTGTGTCATGAAATAGATAATGTTATCTAGTAAGCCACAGATGTACAGGGGTTCATTCTCGAAGCTTCTGTTTTGTGAGAGTTTGTTATTGGAATTGTCTATGAAATTCCAGTTTACAGCTGGCATAAAATGTATTCCGACTATGATAAAAGCAGACTACGCGGATATTCAATATTCGTCAATTGCCTGCTGCGTGATTTGGCTTCAGATTGCTCTTAAGGTCTTACTCACTGAGCTAAGATCTTAACGCAGTGCCCAGCAGAATGTAAGTGATCTGGAGCAAAAACACGTATCAGGCAATTGACGGATATTGAGTATCCACATAGTCTGCTATTATCACATAGTCGAAATACATTTTATGCTAGCTGTAAACTGGAATTTCAGAGGCAATGATCCAATAACAAACTCACAACACAGTTGCTAGTATAGTCCCATTTTAGCTTGCAAGTTAGCATTATCTATTTCATGACACAAGAAACTACATGCACATGATGCAAGCAGCTAGTTGGACAGTAGGACCCACTCCCAAAAGATCCATGTAATGTTACAGTATCTGTGAGGACGGGGCCATGGGAGCAGGTTATCTGTCAGCACGTCTTCTGTCAGCATGCTTGAGCCTGTAAAACGTAGGCCAGCATGCCTGTAAATCTACCAACAGCGCTCTGCTGCCCCCTAGAGTTCAGTCAGTTCTACAAAAGCAGCATCGGGAGTTACCTCTGCCACATGACATGAAGACCTGCAAATGAATGCCGTAACATCTGTACATTCACCTTATAGTCAGGCATCCTTGCACTAGCTAAATGTGATGCAGACACTGTACAGTTATACTGCACTACACATTATCTATTGTATATTTTGTCTTATTTACACTAGGACACTTTTTAATACTTTTTTAATTATCACTTTTTCTTTTTATTACTTTTAATTGTTGAGTATTGTTGAATTGTTAAAATTGTTGTTGCATTGTTGAGGAGAGCGTGGAACACAAGAATTTAATTGCCAGCAATGACTGCTACTGCATATATTGTTGTGCATTTGACAATAAAGAACTTGAACTTGATTCAAGATGGAAGGCTCTCTTGCTTAAGTGGGCTGGCTTTGACCTTAAAGGAGAACACCACCCAAATCGACAATTCCAATATGTTATTTCCATGGCCTAGGAAAGTTCAATCCATATTTTCGAACATGAGCTACTCTCCCCCAAAGCCAGCAACCAGAGAAGTAAGACTCAAACTTGTGATGTCAACGTATTGTTCTTAGTTCTGAAACAGAGAATGTACCCGTATTCTCAGAACATTCCCCTGGGTGCTCTCAGTGTCATCTTTACCATCTCGCCCAATTCATTGTCTATGGAGCAGCTTTAGACTTTATACCCGATGACATCACATAGATGAGTTTTAGCGCTCTAGTTTTTGGGAGAGAGTTGTTCATGTTATATTTCACTAATATATTTGGACCGTCTCAGTCCATGTGAATAACAGCTGGTCCACACCGCTTACCTGAGCAGGAACGTCTTCATTTCAGCGTCCATGTTAACAGGTTAGCAGCAGGCATGGCAGCAGCAACACATCCTCCTAGAGATTCAACGCCAAGTGACATCCCCTCCATTTCACCTCCTTGATTGAGAGCTCCTCAGGGTAGGAGAGAGTAGAGAGAGTATTGAGAGTAGAAGAAATGCATTACATGTTTTGGTCTTTAGGCTATATTGACAGTAAGAAAAAAAAAATGACACTGGTCGTATCCTGTAAACGACTTAAAGGTAGAATTTGTAATGTCGTCAAACAGCGATCTCTAGGCAAAAGATGACAACATGGTACTGTGCTTTGTTAACAGTTTTTGTTTTTGTCTAATGTGTGGGTTGGATTTCAGTGGGTATGGGGGGGGTCTACTACTGCTGGCCACACCTCAGGTGCTACCAAGAGAGGTCTAGAGAAATTCACTTTATAATAAATTACTAAACTCCAACCCACACATCAGACCAAAAAAAACAAAATGCAATACTTTGCATAGAGGTCACTGTTTGACAGCATTACAGATTATACCTTTAAACTACTACTTAAAATGCACAGCCATATAGACCTGAGGAGTGAGGCTCCACCTGTGATTTCCCCCCATTGTTGCCACCCATTGAAGTATTACAGCCAAACTGTATTTTGTAGGTTCATAAATGTTTGATGGAGGGATGGATTATATAATTATTATACTGTTTACAACCAATAAAGGTAAATGTTTTAACTTAATCTTTGAGAAAATGTGTTTTATATTATAATCTTTACTCGTTTCCATGGTAGCTACTACAGTACCCATAACGCCTCACCAATAATCGACCAATCACAAGAGCACAACGACTTTGAGGTTTGTATCCCTTGTCATTCTCGTTGGTTATTGTGACATTCACCACCATCTTTGTCTTCACTGAAGCCATCAATAAAACGTACAAAACATGAAAACTACGGCATTAAAAAACAAACGAGTCAGGTAATCATGAGTATATAATTCCAGTAGTGTATTCTGTCCTTTTTTTTTATATTTTGGTTTCGTAACGTCGTCCTCTCAGCTCCGCAGCGTTCGCTCGAGTCTGGTCTTCAAATGGCGAGGCATTATGGGTACTGAAGTAGTTACCATGGAAACGAGTAAAGATTCAATTGCTTTAGGCACACAGTCTTCTACCCATGGCTTTTTTTCTCATTTTTCTCAAATGCAAAAACGCAGATCTCATTTAATTATGCTCAACTCTGCTCCTGTCAAATGTCAGAGCAATTGAATAAGTGGAACCATATAAACCCTCTACCTTGAGAAACCATAGGAAAACATGTGTCCGGAACCAGGTGGGTCTTAAAGCTATCACATGACTCCCCAGGTCTATACAAGACCTTCTCTGAATGGAATCAGCTTCCAATGTATATTAAAACAGTATAGTATAGCATTAAAAGGACCCCTCCCGATATATTTTAAACCTTTAAAAAAAAATCTGTATTGAATAACAATTTGTGCAAATATGTTTTTTTCTACCAAATTGTTCAGTAAACTACTGAAAATGGCTTAGCAGTATTTCTACACCTTTACCCCATTGTGAATTCAAGGATCTATGAATATGCAAATTGCCAACAAGCCCACATTAATATTTACCAGGAATTCAAGTCGACAGCTTACATTCTTTCAAGACATATCAATACCTACTCAGCTTTCTATGTATGCTGAAGCTAAAAAGGGTCAAGTCGCCACATATTGGACATCACACATGCAACTTAGATTTCAGGGAAGTACAGAGAAGCTCTCCCTCTTTTAAGGGAAGAATGTGAAAAAGGCACTCAGATAACAATCTGTAAAGCCAAAGTCAAACCTCCTGAGTGGTATTGAAGGAGTAGTCTAGCCTCCAGGCATCTCTTGAACAAACCTGGGACTCTGGCAAGTATTTACGCTCCCAACTGGGATGATAAAAGATTTTATCTATTCCTTGTTCTCCACCCTGCCAAATGTAGACAGTCACTCATTTAAAATTGGGGGACATCGAAATTGTACTTTAAGCTTATCAACCAGACCTGCTCAAACATTAAAAATGTCCACTGCCATAAACGTTTCACTGCACAGTTTGACCTGTGTGACCCCTGGGAGGTTCAAGTAGTAGGGCTTATTCCTTCTTCTCTCCTGTAAACCACACATTCTCCCCAATTATCATATGTGATGATTTGTATGCGTGAGTATGCTGTTAATAAACGGAAGCATTAGTTATATTAAAAATATATGTTTATTTGAAATGTAAAGCCTGTTGACCTGCAGTAGGAAACATTTTAACAATTTCTACCCTTCACAAATTACTGAAGAAACTGGTCTTGAAATAAAATTCGGAGTCCTCTTTATCTGAGGCCGAGTAAATTCGGCATGGAATAATACATCAAGGGCATATGTGTGAAGGTGTGTGTGAATGCATACATGCGCGGACGCATACGTGTACACAGTCGCAGCTATTGCGCTTTTCACGCTTGTCGAAGGTCTAAACCTACCTCAAGGTTCTAGTTCTAGTTCCTCATTTCCAAAAATAAATAGAAGTGATTCTTCCTAAGAACTTTAAAAATCAACACCAGTCCTCAAATCTTGGTCGCCTGCCATGACGGAGACGCCGTCGTTTAGCCATGTTCAGATTTCGGCAACACCCATTCCCAAACACGAACAATTCAGCCTGTTTGTCAGCCTTCCACACTCACACACACACACAATGGAGCAAGTTTTGGTAAAACACCACCGGCTAATAACAAGTATAACAGCCGATTGTATCCGCTAGCTGTGATCTGTCTGAGGATGACTTGTCATGCCGTCTGTAATCTTTGTCTTTTGTCTGTCCCGTGTGGACCCCAGGAACATTAGCAACCGCTGAAGCGAAAGCTAACGGGTATCCAATAAACGGATCCAAAATGCCGGGTCCAAGTATTTTGGCCGGAAATCGGGTCAATACCCAATACTGGTATCAGTGCACCTCTACTTCTCACGTACAGTACAGTGTCTCTCAGTATCAGGTTAACTACTTCTCACGTACAGTACAGTGTCTCTCAATATCAGGTTAACTACTTCTCACGTACAGTACAGTGTCTCTCAATATCAGGTTAACTACTTCTCATGTACAGTACAGTGCCTCTCAATATCAGGTTAACTACTTCTCATGTACAGTACAGTGTCTCTCAATATCAGGTTAACTACTTCTCACGTACAGTACAGTGCCTCTCAACATCAGGTTAACAGCATTCTCCCACGTAAAGATACTGTAGATGTTCATTCTTGCTTTAATTGCTAATAAGTTTAATGTGCTGTATTTGTAACCGTTTCTCCTTTTTGTCTTTTCAGCTCAAAATATTTGACTCAAACAACGACGGGAAGTTGTGTTTGGCTGAAATGGCAAGGTTTGTTTTGAAATTCCAGCCTTGTATAGACGGTTTCAGTTGCGTTTTTCACTTGTAACGACGTGGTTGTATTAGTTGAACATCTGGTCAGCAACATTTAAACATGAAAACATTTGACAATCAGCTGATTGTTAAGAACTTAAGTGACGACTTTCGGTATATTAGCAACTAGGGATGAGGAAAAACACGCAACATTTTTCTATCATCTGGAGTCTAACTGAATGATGGGGACCAAAATCGTTTGAATTGATTCGGTGTTGAACAAGCTACAGACCTAGTAAAGAATTTCTTCCTGCATTCCACCATGCGTAATGGAGGCGTAATGGGTGGTGCTTCCACAGTGGTGCCGCTGCAATCTTGATTTAATTTATTTTGGAAGTGCTGTTCTGTTTTCTGCCACCAGGAGTCGCAAAGACTCAGTGCCTCAGTGCATGTAAAACAGAGCTGAACATTTAACGTTAGTTAATTGCGGAAGGTAGAGGCATCTTCTTCTAATCCATCCTGTCCTAGTTAATTAAGTTACCAAAGTTCAATGTGAAATTAATTTTTGGGGCTTGGATTCTAACATTACTATATCAAATAATAGATCCAACAAACTTTTTTGAGGCTTAGGCACCGATGAATACAGAGTTACAACTAACGACACTACGTAACTGAGAAAAGCTGGCCCACACCACCTTTTGTATTCTGTCATGTTCTTGTCAGAGCTCAAAAGAACTGGTGGATGAGTAGACTATATCCAGAGCACTCATTTGGGTGACCGGGGTTCGAAGCTATGCTAGCGTTTAAAATTACTTTAAAGTCAACGTTACCTCTTAAACGTTTTTTAACCAAATGTTCGATTTTGCTCAGTTTGATACCAAACGTCTGATTTCTTGTCTGCTACAGTGACAATTTTATCAAGTTTACACAAGGACCACAGCCTTACAAAACATGATAGCAAAGGCCGAACGTACTGTACTTCGGGTCGTGGATCATCTTTTGAGAAGGAGGCTAGTAGTCTATTATATCCATACCTTTAGTATTGTGTCATGGTTTTCGTTAAGGAAGTAACAATGGCTGGTGGTTATACTTGGGAGCGCTGAACTGGCAGATGATGGTTCAGTTTCCTCTTTTGACACTCCTCATCTGTATTGTTTAGTTACAGTGTTTGGAGTCAGATTATGTTGGTCACATTTAAAGAGAAAATAAAAGTGCCTCCTATAACTAATTGTATTTTTGTATTCTCTTATTTGGGGAAGACGCGACTAAATAGCTGTCAATTCTAAATCTGTCAAGGATAATCAATACAATAGCTCAATTCCAGTCGATTCCACTGAATAAATGAAGGTTTGCGGTCTAGAATTGACTAACTGGGCCAGGTTCTTTTGTGTCAGCTCATTCATGCTTTGGGGCATATTCTCATATTTCACTCTGTGCACAGGCTCACTCTTAACAAATTCCCAGAGTGACTTTTTTCTGTAGCCTATGATAATGTATAAACTGTAAAAAAATAAATAAAAAAAAAAAAATAAAAAATAATAATGTTTTCTGATTTGCAATAAAGACACTGAGGTTGTGTGCAAAGTCACTTGACCTCCGTTTATATATTTCCTTTTTTTTTTCTCCCCGATATGGCCCATATACTAAGTAATCAAACCCATTTAACTTATTACAGAGATAAGGAATGCAAAGCAAAGGAAATATGGCAGGAGATGAATCTCTCCAATGATTAGGGAGAACAACAAAGATGCGAGACTGGCCCAGGCTGTCCAGTGGATTGAGACGAAGGAGTTTGTGGCGTGACGTCGTCTTCACAGATCAAACCGCTGTGGCACTGGAACATTTTTGCGAAGTTCAGTTTCTCAAAAAAAAAAAAGGCCACCATGTTGCAAAACCAGGGCCAAAACACCCTCTCAAACTGCCCTGTTTGGGGAGCAATTGCACAGAGGGACCCGGGTCCCCTGGTCATCTTTGATGGAGTAATGGACAGAATTTCTTTTTCCAAGAGGCGATAATCAAAGAGACAGCTCCTTCTGTATGGGACATAAGAGAAACCTTCGGCAAACAACTTCTTTCGTCTTTTGCTTCTTTCAAGACAACAGCCACAAACACTCTGCTGCAAGGGCCTGCATTGAGGCAGAGGGGATACATTGGGTCAGAACGCCCCCAGAATCCCCAGATCCGTGTATAAGTGACTTGGTACACAAATTTGAGTGTCTTTATTGCAAATCAGAAAACAAAAGGAATTTGACAGATTCTGAAGTGGCTGAAGTTTGGTCTCTAACCTAGCCCGCAGTACACATCCCATCCCCCTCGACAATGTGTTTTACCCTATTCAACTGGAGTGCCTCCCCTTAAGGCATTCAGATGCAGTGATTGCAGCATTGCATTTCAAAAGCAAGTTCACTGGGCCTACAACAACAAGATAGGTGTGAAACTTGGGTGAAATTGGATGTTCTAGTCCTATTGGTGAAGTAGATGGCAATTTCTCGTGGGATAATTATGATAATTGCTTGATATGCTGAAATACTGAAAAGTCTGATTTGTTTATTTGAAACCGCCTAGAATTTGGGAAGCTGTATTATCCCTTTATCCTGCACAAAAAACGTTTCTGTAGAAGATGAATCATTTGCGGTTTTGTATGATGGGTGCTGGCCCCAGATATATTGCAGTAACTAATACATCAGCAGACTGGCCCTTACATAAAATCTTCATAATTAGGTTACAAAATAAATATAACCTACTGTGGCATTTATACAGCTGTAGCTCCCTGTATCTTCTCTCTCTCTCCATCTATCTATCTCTCTCTCTCGACAGCAGTCGAGTTGCGGTCACTCTATTGGTATTATATCAATGTCTCTCGCCCATCTTGCTCTCATGGAACATTGTAACACAAACTCAATCTGATGTGAAAGATTGATAGTTCTAATGATATTATTTTCCCCTTTGATGTGAATAACTGTATAACTCCGCCTCAAGTGTAATAGTAAAAATGTGTAGTACTACTCCGGAGCCCGGGTCTCCCACATGAAAGTCTAAAACTTGACCACTTGCCAACTGCTCAAGTCTCCTCTCCCGCATGTTGTATCAACATAAAAATGTATCGGCATGAGGTGTGGTTCAGGGATAAACCTCGTCCCCAAATAAGCAAATGCAAATTCTGTACTGGGTCTGTAGCTTCAGCCGGCTGACATGAATCGGGCTGCAATGTGACATTAACGTATCGGGGCAAATGCTTCTGTCAAAGAACATCCAGCAAAAGAGAGAGCCGTGCAGCTAATGGCTAAGAATCTTAACGTTAGCGTTACTTCCACTCTGCCTGCAGCAGGTCTCTCTCTCCACCCTTCTAACAGCAAATTTCTTGAGAGAAAAAAGGAGTACAACTGATTTAATATTGGATATTCACATATCCGATTTCTATCTTCAATACCTCTGTCCCTTTGCACGTAGGGAAGTTAAAATCTTTATATTCATACTCAGGGAAGGGTGGACAACAATCAGCAACCTTATTTGATCACCTTTTTTCAGGGTGTAATGATCAAGAGGTTTTTTTTTTTTTATTTTATTTTGATCCATGTAGTCCCCCCTCCAAACAGCAGCAATTACTTTGGCTCCATTTCTTTTATATTAAATGCCCATTAATTATAATTGAAATTCAGGAGCCTCATCATCATACATCCCCCCTCTAATCAGCAGCATTTACTTTCCCAATAGAGGCCTTGCACAGAATGTTTATGTAATTCTCTTTATTTTAGTATGGCTGCCTGTAATCATTGGTAACCACTTTCAAAAGAAAAGGCTAATTTCTGTGGTAAAACAATAATCTAAAAAGTTTCAAACAAACTCCCGCACACTGTCTACCTTGCAATAATACATTTATTTGCGACATTTCGGTGCTAGACCTTCATCATCTTGCCTGATGAAGGTCTAGCACTGAAACGTCGCAAATAAATGTATTATTGCAAGGTAGGCGGTGTGCGGGAGTTTGTTTGAAACTTTTGATCTACCTGTCCCTCTCCAATGCACCTGTCTCATGAAATAGATGTGCAAAGGGTTCTTCTGTCTTGAGAACAATAATATAACAATTAAAAAACCAACAATGGTTGCTATGTTACAGGCAGCCATATTGGAAGACAGAAAACTACCTAAACATTCTGTGCAAGGCCTTGATATTTTGCTAAAATTTTTAAAGAAAGAAAATGGCCATAAATTACCATTGAAATTCGATAACATTAAATTTAAATGAGTTAGAGTTCCAAAACCAATGCTTATTTATTCATACATACTACTCCCCCCCCAAAAAGTATTGCAGCAGACTGTAGCACCCATTTCAGCCATACTCTCGCCAACCATAGCGGCTATTTCCAAGGAACAGCATAATGCAGCATTTACATTTCTATGATAGAGGGGCTTTGCTCACCGCTTTGTATTGTATAGCAATGCTCAAACACAAAATGTAAAGAAAATAATAATTTTAAATCACCACCATTCCTTTTTAAATTGATTTGAGTAGACATGGGGGCCAACAGTGGCTCAGGAGGTAGAGCCATCGTCTGGTAATCTGAAGGTTCCCGGTTCGATCTCCGGCTCCTCCCGGCAGCGTGTCAAAGTGTCCTTGAGCAAGACATTTAACCCCTAACTGCTCCCGACGAGCAGGTTGGCACCTTGCATGGTTGCCTCCGCCGTCGGTGTGTGAATGTGTGAGTGAGCGGGTGAATGTCAGGCATAAGTTGTACAGCGCTATATAAAAGCGCTATATAAATGCAGTCCATTCACCATCATGTAATTAGGGTATCATGAATGTGTCAAGCAGGCTAATTTGTCTTCATTTTGGAAATGACCAGTGACTACAACCTACAGCTGTCCTTCAGATGAGACGTTAAACCGCGGTCCCGAATTAATTTGGTCGTTAAAGAACCCAGGGCGCCTATCGCAAAGAGTAGGGAGTTCCCCGACGTTCCTGGCCAAATTCCCAATTAGGTCTCTGACATCAAGGCCACCTAATCATCCCTCCCCCCTTAATTGGCTGATATCAATCCTTGTCTCCTGAGCCATTCAGTCATTGTGTAGTGTGATGTGTGCCAGGTGCCAGTAAAATGGCAGTTGTTGAGCCTGCGTAGCCCAAGGTTGGGTGCTTCACAGTGGTGGTGAAGGAGGCAGCGCTTTGAGTGTCTAGAAAAGCGCTATATAAAATACAATGATCATCATTCATACTGTAAAGCCTTTCATCGGTGGAAATGTGAATGCCGCTTTAATCACGCATGTGTACTATTGTAAAATGGAACTATCTATAGTACTATGAATTTATAGTTCCATTCGTTGTACTTTTTACTATATGCATATTATTATCTTGAATTATTGAAATGGTCTATATATGCAACACGTTCAGAAATTTTCTGGCCTTTCATTCTATTTTAATAAAACAAAGTGTTGGATAGCAAGTTAGTATAAAAGGAATTTAGAAACTTTCCTCAAAATCCTGGTTCGGTGAAAATATGGGACACATCTTGCTGCTTATTGGTATAGACAAGATAATAAGATAATCTATAATCCATCTAATTTCCTCCTTATAGCAATGTATAAAATATCAAAATGTGTTTACGGGTCACTGTAATGAGATATTCACTGTATCAGTGTTTTGGGTAACACTGTATAATAACCATCCTCAGTAGATGGTTAATTGATCATAATGTGATATTAGTTCATTGTTAGTTAACTTCCAATAAATGTATAGTTAGTTACATTTCTAACTGTTTATTAATGGTCAGTAAACGCTATATTATGTTACTTGCTCATTAATCCATTTAATAAAAATGAACAGTTTATTGTATCATCACTGATAAGAAATGGCAACAACGACTTTCTGGTTATATTAGATCTTTTTATCCCTTCCTCCCTCCTTCCCTCCCTCCCTCCCTCCCT
>OMKL01090278.1:3949-14777 GCA_900302295.1 Parasudis fraserbrunneri | reverse complement strand
GGATTTCCATTGAAATATAATAATTGTGGGGTCAAAGAGTTGACTCTACTGAATTTCAACTCTCTGAATCCCTGACCAGAGGTGGACCCCAACTCTTAAGTGTGAAGGAGTTGACTCAAGTTAACAAGGAGCACCTGCAGCTGAGAAATAATTGCTGACAAAGGGGCATTGGAGACGGGCACAGTCTTGTGACTGCATGACTCAAGTACACAATGCAAGTCACTGCACATGATGTTGTACTTACTACCACAATCAACATTCACCTTGCTTTCCTTGAGATGTAACACTGCATGACAAATGAGGGACAAAAGAATAGCCTATTTATGTACCACTGTGAGGTGGCGTACAATGTTTAAGTGGGCCCCGATACCTTTTTAGGCAGGAAGCCAGCAGGGGATAGTTGTGCTAGCAGGAACAGAGCCAAATTTCCCTTACTACGGGAAGCCAGAGGGAAGCACCTATTGTCTGCTGAAACAATACATTGACTTTTGAAAGGATTGGAGAAAGAAATATTTAAGAAAGAGCAAGTGGTCTAGTTATGAGTAGTACAGTATAAACAATACCGCTCAAAACATGCTATGTTACATCCAGAAGAGAACAATTGAGCAAACTGAAACAATTGTTGTGACAATTTATGCAAATCACAAGTGCAAAAAAATTATATCTACAGAATAATTTTATGGAGTGACATGACTTGGTCAATGTGTTTAAACTCACCTTCTGGTCAAAGTAAAATGTTTCATAGTTGATGGTGTTCTGAGCCGAATAATCTAAAAAGCCATGCCTGGTAAAAAGTTGTGATTTAAGAGCAATCACGTGAAAACAATTCAGACACATTAAAATGCCTGTAATTGCTACGCTCCCAAACGACACAGTCAAGAATCCAGACTTCATGCTGCTGCGGCAGTGGATCGTCAAGTCCCTTCACAAAGTGATCACTACTTCTACTTAGGTCGCATGATCCTTGAACTAAAGGAAGAAACCTGCTTTTATGTGCCTTCTTTGAAAGGAAGTGAGAATCACTTGTCAGCATGTCAGGAGAGGTGTGTCAGACAGCCACTGACCTCAAATCAACAGCCTATCAGAGCGCACACCTATGTTTTCATTCTAATCGACGCACAATTTATTAAATGTCATTCAACTTGGGCTCGTCCTGGAGATGATGAACAGAGACCAGACAGTTGACATACCGAGTCCACTGTAAATAAACTCGCAATGGTTGATGGAACTTATGAGTTCGGGGTGCGCGCACTGATGCGCGTTCAGCTAAAGAGCGTCTCTAGTTCCGCACTGTAAAATGTTTCCCTCTCTGACTCTGACAGGCTCCACCTATCTGTCACTACAGGAACACTCCTAAACAATCTATTTCCCATTTTCAATAGGCTATACAAAACATGTAATACCGTACGTAATAACCTATTAATAATTGCATCAATCTGATACTACATAGTATACTATGTATTATGAATTCCAGTCATCAAGACTCACATCATCTAAATAAGGTGGGTACGCTAAACTCTTATTTCACAAATGTAATGGGTAAACTGAGTTTACCCTCCACTATACCCTAGTTCATACCAATTTCTCATTTTTATCTATAGCAGTGATTTTATTGTGATTGGCCCTCATTTCCCTTTTCAAAACTAGAAAAAGATTCAATGAGACAGGGATTACGAGATATTTAGTGTAATTATTTTAATGTAATACAGAGTAGCTTTAGGGATTATTTTGTACACATAAAAGAAAAAAAACAATATCCTGCTAGTGTTTCGTTTGAATTTCCCACAATATCTTGTGGGGACAAAATGATAAAAGGGATTGACAATGAGTAAACACTGATCAGTCAATAGTAAAAGGCAACATAAAATCCTCCCTGGCTCGCTTTACAAAGGGATTAATGGAGATAAACAATATTAACGGTATAAAAGCAAAGTGCCAAGAAAACTACAGGTCTTTACTGTACAACAAAAGACAAATTATAGCACTAAGAAATAAGTGTGCAGTATATGGCATTGTGCAATACAGTACGTTACAATTATGGCAAGTATATATAAGGTAAAGTTAGACACTAGAAATTATGGCAGAACATGCTTATAACAATCAAGAAATTTTACCCCCAAAAAGCATATGAAATACAAATACAAGTCGCATACAAAACTACATGAACATATTTTCCATTTAAACAAAAAAAGTGATATCATTTCATGGCTAAGCAACAACAAAGGCAGGAACACTCACTATTTTGGATAAAATAAACAGAAATGTCAATGGAAATAGATTAAATTGTATATTATTTCTAAGGACTAGCTGATTGTTTTAGTGAAGTATTCATCTGTTTCATACTGTATCAACTGTTATCACAAGTACCCATATGCTTACTCAGAATAAACAATTACGGTACAGTACTATGAAAAAAAAAACCCCAAAAACAGGGCCTAAGCTGTTAATGATGTCACAGAATACTGTTTGAACATAGTCTTTTAACGAGCATGTTTGAGTTTGTTTTCTGAAATAAAAGCATTATCACGTATTTTAGCAGCAAGTAAAATTCTTCTAGAGAAAAAAAAAATGTTTTCACAGTTCCATTGTAATAACGTAGACTAGGTGCAAATGACCACATAACAAATTATTATGGAGGTGAATTTTTTTTTGTCCATTTAGAATCAGAAGAATTTGAAGTGGGAATTAAAATGATTGTGCAATGGATTTCAGGTGCACAAGTTTGCAAATCATAGACTTTGAAATCTCAAAAACTAATGTGAACACGTTGTTACCATTAACTGATAACGGCATTCGTAAATTATTATGAAAACTTGTGATGGATCATGGATTATGAAGTCTGTAACAAAATACTTAGTAGAGCTTTCACACACACAATACTGCTGGTGAATATTGAGATTTCTTGACAATGAATCCTAGACAACTAGAAAACAATAGGGACGTACTGCCATCGTCATTATGAGCAGATTAAAACAGAATCGAACACCTTACGATGCTTAAGAAGGTCCCCAAATTGAAAAGTTTCTAGAAACGATGCATCGGACAGCGAAAACGCCACGTGTACTTTGCATCCTGTTGCACTGAGGACCACTATTCCCATTAACGGCAGCAGCTTAGACGGGATCCTCTGAACACACTTGTTCCCGGAAGGTCGAACAAAGTTTGACCGACTCCCTCGTTCGGTTGACGGTTAAAGGCATGGGACTAAAAGTGATGGGGCTGAATGGCGTCTGGCATCATGGCAGCCCAGAGGGACGGAGGCATTGGCTCTCTGCCATCTGCCCTTCACAGTCAATGGCTACCTAGTTACCACGGCCGTAGGGCTGAGCTCTTTCTAATTAAGGCTGCAGCAGCCCAAGTAACTAATGGTTTTACCCTCGCCGGGCATCGGGGCAGTGTCATTGTTATCCAGCGTGTTCTGCTTGGCCTCTCGAATGAGTTCACAGGCCAGGTCGAGGAAGAGTTTCTCAACATTGTCGGACTCTTTGGCTGAGGTCTCCAAATACAGCATGCTTTGAGCCTCAGCGAAGTCCTCCGCCCTCTGTCTGAGAACCTCTCTCTTCTCAGCAAGATCAATTTTATTACCTGTAAAAATAATAATAACAATAATAATAACAATAAAATAATTACAATAATAATAATAATAATAATAATAAAGTACTTATTGAATATGAATTGTCTTATGAATTGTGAATTGTGTTTTATCCTATGTTATATATACATATATACCATGTTTTATACTATGAAAGTCTATCAAACAATTGCATAATATTAACTAATAATCTCACTAGTCCATTGTCTGATTTACATGCACTGGACAATTAACTATATTTGTCCATAAAAAAAAAAAAACCTGACATACCCAATTAAGAAATTTGATATTTTACAATGCAGGCAATCAAATGTTTAACTCATATACTCTCTGGGCATAAAACGTCCTACGAAATCAACAGTGTTTGCTTACCGACTAATATAGTCACCACTTGGTTGTTAGCGTACTGCTCAATCTCCCTCAGCCATTCTGGAAGGCACCTGAAGGAGTCCTCACAGGTAATGTCATAGGTAAGGATGAGGGCATTGGCACTACGGTAGTAACTCTGAGTAATGGAGCGGAATCTCTCTTGTCCAGCTGTGTCCCAGATTTGCAGCTGGTAAGCAGAGGTTAGAAAACGATCGGTATGCCATCCATGTCCTTGTTGTTTTGATGTCAACATACAGTGCAAGTTGTAGGTCTGAAACAATTTGAACTGATACATACCTTGACCTTTTCTCCTTTGATCTCCACAGTCTTAATCATGAAATCAACTCCAATAGTAGCCCCTTGTCCAGGTGGGAAAAGGCCCTTTAAAAAAAAAAAAGAAAGAAAGAAAGACAAATGTAAAATTTTGTGTGGTCTTCTGTGATTAAATAACCTAGAACTTATTCATGAACCTAGGCTGATACAAACCTGAGTAAAGCGCCTGACGAGACAGGTTTTCCCAACTCCAGCATTTCCTATTAGAACAATTTTGAACAGGTAGTCATAATCCTCCATGCTCATGCTAAGCTGTTGGCGCAAAAGGTAAAGACAGAAAAGAAAACAGTGAGGTGTCAGTAATATAACTTGTCAAATATTGGGGTTAGGCTACATCTATTACACAAAAATGCACTTCTTAAATAGAAAGCAAAAGACTTGTGGCTGAAATGTGACCCAGAGAGGTGTTGACTATACTGGTATGACTACAACATACCATTCTGATGTTCTCTTCTTCACCCAGTATTATTCTCACAATAGCTTTAGTTATATATTAAGAGGAATTACTTTGATGATGAACAGCTATGGATATCTAAAGCCTTCTTTACACATCGCACTTGTACCAGGAAATGGTACTTCTAATCCAGTTTCAAATTCTGTGTAAAGATGATAAGCCGATGTAAGAGAGGGTTGACTAATCTCTGCTCCTCGAACCCACCTTTTGACCTCGTAAAAAAAACGAAAGAAAAAAGCTTGTGAAGACCCTGTAAATCCTCTGTGAGTAAAGAAAGATGTGCCAGTGTAAATGCCACGGTAACTGTTCAGCACAAAGTTTATTAGTTGTGCGTTTGCTGGGTATTTTACTTAGCTGTGTAAAACATTGAGGCTAATGTTAATGTTTATTTCGTGGGGGCTTGGATAGACCAGCACACACCTGGCTTAAGGTGCTGGAAGCAGAGCCCAGTCAGAACAGAACTTCAGCACACTTACTCCACTCTTCATTTCACTTTATTAGGCTACTTATCATGAAAGAAAATCTGAGCTGTATGAGCTTCACACCAGACAGATTTGTAGAACAAATGAAGACGGTCTATTTAAAATTTTGACCACAATGTACTATTTGTTGGTTGTGGAAATAGTCATGGATCATTTGGTACATTTTACGACTGATTTGGTGAAAAGTATGGAGCCCAGTCTTGGGCAAAACTATCTATGTCTGATAACTCGTAATTAGTAATTGTGTACTGTTAGTGATTACTGTTTTAACTACAGTGGGTGAAAAATATCAACATCCTGAAAAGCAAGCTACATGGCCCTAAGGAGTACCCAGACATGGGTCCAATGCTACAAATAAACTGTATAATAATAAGTGATGTAGTGAGCATCTGATGTCTGATACTTTGCATTATAATATTTGTTTGTGGGATACTCACTCAAGATAGGCCTTCGACCTCTCACAGTTCCACAAATGTCAATTTTTTTTAATGTGCTGTTGTTGATCACTTATACTCTTGAACTCTTTGCACTGGAGTGCAAAATACAGCCTCGTGTACCCTGGGCAGGACACCTAAACCAGGAGTGCTCAATGCCTTGCCCCCCCCCCCCTCCCCCTCCCATAATCTATATTTGAACTGTGCATCCTTTCTGTTCTTTCCTAATTCTATGTTTTCCCCCCGTCTAACGTTAGGCTGCTGAGGTTTATGAGGTTGTGATGTGCAGATAATGAATAGCTTTAATTTCTTCTGTGTGCATCCCAATGGGAGATAATGGAACCGTTAGATCTCGCGTAACGCAAATGGATCAAGCCTATGTGTCTATCACAACGATCAATGCCAACAACCGACATACAGTAACGCATATAGGTTATTTTTAATGTCAGTAATAGAATGTACTTTAATTATTTTCTTCCACAGCATGATTTATTATCACATAGACACTGGGAGTATTCCCCGGGCCTACCAAAAAAAAAAAAAAAAACTGGAAGGGAATCATAGTTCAATGAAGGGAATACACATAACACACCAGCTCACTATACCTAGTTGGTTAGTCAGTTAATCAGTTCACTTGCATAACATATCATGCTGGCAAAATGTCAATGCAGTATTGACTAACGACCAAGCAGAAATTAAACATTATGAGACTAACTTGAAACAGCACGCTATTTTGTTTCCCTGTGTCCGATTTCGTTCTAAGCGATTTGTTTTGTCATTAATGCAAAATAGCTACATTGTATCATTTCATACAACGTTAATTTGTAACGTGGTATAAATTACGCTGCGCTCTTTCCCATTAATGTTTCCTTTCCAAGAATCCAAACCTCGAACGGGATAGGGACGCAGCTAGCTGGTAGCAGCTAGCTTATCGTGTGACTAGCCATTTTGACACTATCAGAAGATGCAAGAAGAGAATGATCAACGTTGCCCTTGCCCGTTCGGAACTTTAAAATAATCAAGTGCACTTACCAAAACATGGGGATATTCCCCGACATAAAACTACTTGGTATGCATACGTCAAGGCATCAACTGGGCAAAGCAACTGTTGAGCTGGACATATTCCTCTATCATCAGCAGCAGCACTCAGCAGCTCTGCAAGGAGGCAGCTACTGAGGACTGCGCTGCTTCCAATGATGTCACCAGTCCGTGATGATGTGCTGTTCATTTTTCAGTGTGCAGTACGAGCTATTAAGATATTTTTTAGACCCAGT
This sequence comes from Parasudis fraserbrunneri, assembly GCA_900302295.1. NCBI lineage: Eukaryota > Metazoa > Chordata > Actinopteri > Aulopiformes > Chlorophthalmidae > Parasudis > Parasudis fraserbrunneri. Next base: position 7,839 of record OMKL01090278.1, on the reverse strand, counting down.
AGCTACATAGCTAGAAATGGGGGGATAATAGGTTTTCAACCTGAATGTTAATATTCATGAGGAGTATGAGAATCGACTGTATAAAAGAAATCAAGGTTTTTAGATAGCATAGACCTCGAAATTAGCCACGTTGTTGTGCACTTTTTACCACTTCTTCACGATTCACATATTAATTCTCCTCATATATGGCGCAAATGAGTGAGTTGAATGTTATACACCAGTACCCACCACCCACTTGAACACTGACAGGAGCCAAAACGAGCGCGCACAGATGAGAGAGGAACCTGGCCCTTCTGAATTTTCTGACCGGGCTTCTTTTCAGGTTGCACAGTATGCCCTTGACTTCCTTTGAGAGGTGATAGCTACTAAGCTAGCCAACTGGATAGCCAGTTTATAGTCTGCTAATTCGTTGGGTCGGAACAGTTCTTGTCATGGGGCTGGTGCCAGACGAGGGAAAGGGTCTCCCTCCTCCGGGAATTGTGAACAGGTCCTCCATATGGCTGGGTGGTATCGGCTGGTTTACGGCGATGCTTCAAAATGCCCTGAACCGCAGGCCGCCCCTGAAATCAGGTTAGCTAGCTCTTTAGCTTCCTACTGCTTCTGCACTACCTTCGTTTCATTATTTGCAATGCTGAATATGATCCAAAGCACATGTGCAGGCGTACAGCTATAATAAACACCCCTTGTAATGGCACGGCTGTAATACAGTTAGAACTTCTACAGTTTTATCACAGAACTAGTTGGGCAGCCAAAACACTCCTGACAGAAATCTACCGGCATTTGTCGTTATGGTGGTTGTGAGTACCTGTGTGTTTGTGGGAGGTAAACGATGTGTCATTTTTTATAAGGTTACAATAACCTTACAAAGCCTTAGCCTAATTCAAGTTATTCCAGACTCCATAACTTACGACTTCTATGATATTGAGCCTTTATAAACGGTTTACATGGAAATTCAGGAAGGACAAAGCTAACTTGCTGCTCCTTGTTTGTTTGATTTGATATAAAGTTATTGTGTTGTCTTGTCCCAAAGTCTACTGAAACTGTGTTATCGGGACATCTGTCATTTACAATATTCATCTGTTTTGCAGGTGTTCATCGGCAAGCCCTGTTTGCTACAATTGGTTGGTTCATTGGCTACCATCTTACGAAATACGAAAATTATACCTACGCCAGACTTGATCGGGACATGAGTGCATACATAGCCCTCCACCCAGAGGCATTTGCAGAGAAGGGTAAATAGTTCATCTTAAGTACATCTTGCTAAGTCAGCATGTGTTAAGGTGGTGATACACAGGGCAATTTTTGGGGCAACAGTGTTAGTAAGGATTTGCCTTAGTATTGTTGCTTTAATCACATAGGAACATGTTGCCAGGAAATATCAGAAAATATTTTTAACCCTGTGGCTCACGTTGTTTCGTGTTTCGGAGAGTGTTACCCCTACACATTGTCCAAAATACTGAAGTGTGTCGCCCCCTGAATAATAGGTTCCTATTTCTTATGGAACATGTAGTCTGAGAGCATTGCCTCTTTAGCAGAGGACTCCAGTCACATGACTTTGACTCGAGTCAGACTCTAGTCACAAATATTATGACTAGATTTTAACACCTATAATTTGTGATTTAACTTGGACTTAAAGTGCATATTGCAGGTTGGAGACCCCAGTGAATCAATGTGTAGGAAAATGATGTGGGAACTAGATTTTCAGAGAGAAAAAAAACCCCGTATTTATACACTACAGTGACTTCTGGGGTCGTTTTTGTGAGAGAATGTTACTTCCGCATCGAAAAACGCCCAAGCGGAATTGACATAACAGAAGGGAGAGTGGTCAAGTTGAATAATGGATCTCAACGTTAGTTTTGACACTGAAGAGATGTAAATGTTTATTCTAACACATATGATGGACCACAGCCTTATAATAATGGAAGGAATAATGGTCAGACGAGAGAAATTGAGTTGTGGTGTGAGGAGAGCCAGTGGAGAACTGGGCAGGTGTCTTGGTGATTGACCAGCATTAGCACATAGATATATTCACATATATATCTATGGGAGTTAGCTAACAATCTAACGCTGTGTTCACATCACAACATTGAAAGTTTGCTAAGGCTATAATAAAAGTAGTATTGGTGTCTGGGGACTGGCGATTGGTCCGAAGGCCCATTATAACGAAACCCTAAGAGTTTGAAAAATGTCCCATTGGACCGGCGAAAGCCCATTAGACCGACGTCCCATTATCCCGAAAACAAAAGCCCACTGCTCTGAAAATACCCATTCTGGAGTTGATGGAGTTCAGTTCGGCGGGTACTATTTAATTGCAAATAGTTTAGGTGTACATGATTTATGTAAACAAAACACTCGCCTAATAATAATAGGCTACAGTTTTTATGTGTGATTAAAAGAATAGGCCTAGTATGCAACACGAGAAGCCAAACGCAACTTTTACCTTGTGTTTTGGTAAAAAGCTCAGGGCAGCCGAGAGAAAACTGCACCATCTTCGGGATAAAGCCATTTTTGGGACATGAAAACGTCGGCTACGTGACATAACATTTAATGACTGTTTAGATGGAGCCTACCTGCAATTAGTAGCCTACAGACATATCAAAGGGCAGGGGCAACACTGCTGCCATCAGACCTGGATTGCATATCTTTGGAGATATTCCACTTTGCCCAGACTTGACTCCCTGCTTGTGATTTTCTAAACCAGAACTTTCAAATTTCACCTCTACTTACGCACATTTCAAAAGTCTAGACTCATCATGAGTTATGCGTGTCAAATGAATTATGTTTCCCTCCGCTATTGAGACTCCTGCCCCAGTAGCCTGCCTCCATAGTCAGCCAAATTGCAAGTACGCTGGTTAGTTTATTATCTTCATGTGAGCATTTCCCCTCCTGTCATTCGAACAGCAGCTTATAATTTCATGATGGCAATAGCTGTGCTTCCCCGAGATCCATTTTGGCATAAAATCACGCCTGCGTCTCCGCCCGCTCAGACCACGTCTAAGTGCAGACGCTGGTGATCTGAGCTATTTTCGTGACAGTAGTCGACACGCGGGCTCATAGAAACATCTATCCAACGTTATAATTGATATTAGACTGTGCATTTCATCCCGCTTTGAAGTAAATCCAACTGAATGTAACCTTATTAGTTAATCACAACAAGCTATGTAAGCTTTTCACTTGTGGTTATTGAATTCATGTGTGGATCAGACTCAATCGATACGCATTATTACGCATGGAAAACATGATGGTGACTCGCATTCCATAACATTTATTCAACCTAAGATAATCCAATGCAACCGTGAGCACAAAGCACTATAAGAGAAAGGGACACAGGAGGACTGAGGAGAGTAAATAGGCTAGTCCTCTCATTATAGAAATCTAATTAAATATGATAAATTAATGAATGAAAATGATGAATTTCAATAGGTTATGGACCACAAGTATATGATACGAAAATAAAGTGTCCACTCATTCATAATCGGATGGCGAGGGTAGAGCCTAATATATAATAAGCTACACGCTATTGCCATTGGATCTCTTTGGCCTTGGTTAAAGTTATTCTTATGTAGCCAGGAGCATATTGTTCTTAAAGGGAATGAAAGGAGCCGATTTGACGGATGCGCTTGGATACCATGGATGCGCTTGCATCTCTGGTCACCAAATGACCAAAAGAAAGTTGGCCACACCCACGTGTTCCACAGGCTGGAGGTTGTGCAACTAAGCACAAACACAATGATTTACCATGATGATACACAGTGAAATACAATATAAAACTACTGAAAAAAGACTAACTCGTTATATCACGACCGCTCAGAATCACTACCACCTACTACTGCACATTGAGCAAAGGCAGAGCCGAGGAGGAGACTCCCTCCTGTTACATAATATGACAC
>OMKL01090236.1:16347-29915 GCA_900302295.1 Parasudis fraserbrunneri | reverse complement strand
TCTGTAGTTTGAGGGTTGTAAAATAGGCTGGCTAGGGAATGGAATCATTGTGTGTGTGTGTGTGTGTGCGTGTGTGTGTGTGTGTGTGTGTGTGTGTGTGTATGTGTGTGTGTAATTATATAATTATGACTTTAGCTGTGTCTCAACCATAGATCAAGACTCTCTCGCTCTTATCTATCTCTCTCTCTCTTGCTTTCTCTTACACACTGAATGAATGGAGATTCTTTAAAGAATATTTTAAAGGTGACATATTACAGTATGTATCATTTAAACGTTTTTATACAACTTCCTTTAATCTTTGTTTGTTACGTTTTTGCAAAGAACTATTCTAAATATCATTTAAATTATTTATTTTCCAGCACCTCTTTCTTCCCTTGTATTGAACACACCATTTTTGGTGGGTGTAGCACACGCCAAATTTTAAATTAACTATTACCTTCCCTGCCTTGCAACCCCTCAAACAAGAGTAAAAGACTTTTACAAACCGGGCAGTACATTAGGTAGGCAGTGTTCCTGGCTCCAAAAAGCTAATTGATTGAGCAAAGCTAATTCATTGATTGTGTTCCCCTTGTGATATTACAATCTGTTAATCTGATGACTTCAAACCCTGGCCAAACAGCAAGTGGTACATATGTAATTTCCCACTAGCATCTAAATAATATTTCAGACTGCTAAATCCATACAAAGACTGGACAAACCCCATTTTCCATAATATGTCCCCTTTAAAAGTGTATAATTGGTTGAATAATATTACAAGATAAAGTTGTTTTGGTGTATTAAAGTAGTAACTTCATCAGAAACAGGTCAACATGCCACTATAGTATATCATCTGGAATTACAATAAAACCAGATTAAAACAAATCTATTGCACAGTTTTATATAGTGTTGAAATTTGGAGTCACAACATTCATTTCACTGCAATGACTTTGGTGAGTGCTCATAAATTAACAAATTAGCATCAATGTCATTTAATATACAGGACCCCTATTCATTATATTGTCAAAGGGGCATACATTAGCACAACGTAGTTATTTGGTTTTCAGAGGCTACAGTTTGAAAAGACTGACACCAAGTAACCTTTTCTGAATAAATACAGTATGCTTTACATATAGGATGCTTAAAAAGAGATAATTATTCATTTTATTTCTATAAAGATCAGAGTTTATAGCATTGTGACAACATGCCCATCTACCTGCCACAAAATACTATGTATAGGGCAAAAAACCTTTTTGGTTTTTCACATTTTATTAAAATTTCAGAATAAGGAAATTTCAGGTTCCCCTATGACGGATTTTGCAATTGATCAGTCCTTACTTTCATATTTGGCGGGCTTTAAATTATATTTAGCAGGGAGTGATAAGAAACAGAGACGTGATGCCAAAATAAATTGTATTTGAATTTGAATTTGTCACATATTATTAAAATTCAACTTCTGAATTCTGACTCCAAAGGTACCAAGCATTTGATATATCTCCTTATAGTTTTGAGATACAGCCATTTCTGTAGTATACTATTTAGTGTGACTTCCTTTAAGGTAGACTCTGTAATACTGTCAAACAGCGACCTCTTGGCAAAAGAGCCCTGTTTGGTATTGCACTTTGTTTATATTTTTTGTTTTGGTCTCATGTGTGGGTTGGAGTTTAGTAACTTATTATAGTGTGAATTTCTCCAAACATGAAGCCTGCAGCAGATAAAGCTATTTCATTTTTATGCTAATTCAAATCTTTTATAGTTTATGCTATGAGCTCAGTTTCACTCACTAAAACCAACCTAATGGCTCTCCCAGGTTCAACGACTTCGACCACAGGTTCTTTGGCATCATCGACAGTGAAGTGGAACAGATGGACCCCCAACAGAAGCAACTTCTTCAGTGTGTGTACAGGGCTTTAGAGAATGCTGGAATACCAATGGAGAAGGCCAGTGGTACCAGGACAGGAGTGTTTTTAGGTAATGCAGAATAACTGTATCTTTAATTTGATATTTTAGTGTAATGGTACTTCTTTGTTGAATTACATTGTCAATCAATGTGTTGTAGATGGACATTTTTGTAATGCAAATGAAGTTAAAGCATGTCACGAGACATTTATTGTGGTTGTTTAAATTGCTCATTGATAACGCTCTAGCCAATGCAAACAATGTGCTATGTCATGAATAGTTATACTTGTGTTACTACTAAACACTAACATACTTAACTTGTGTTAATGTGTTAACTTGTGTTTGTGCTGTTTATCTGTTACGATTATACCGGTAGGTTTGATGAACAGAGATTATGAGCAAAATGCTGCCCTCATGCACCCAACTCTAATCAACCACTGGACTGGCACAGGGCTGGCGATGAGCATAGCAGCCAACCGTATCTCCTACGCCTTCAACTTCACTGGACCCTCCATGTCCATAGACTGTGCCTGCTCCTCATCCCTGGTTGCTCTTCATCTAGCTTGTCAAGCCATAAAACAAGGTTGGCGGTTATGTTTAGTACGCCTACAAGACAAGTGTGTCATATAATTCATATCATTTAACTACTGGAACTCGGTTACATGTAATCGGTTGCTACCCAACCCTCTGTCTGTGAGTGTTTATCTGTGAAGGTAGGGGTAAGGGATGAGAGAATACATAACACTCATATAAAACTTGATCACGATATGTCAAAGTCACATTGTTTATTTGTCACATACACATTACTGTATATGCAAGTACAAAGGCAGTGAAACATTTACAGTTCCTGTCCAATGTTTGAAAATGTATTTTCTCTTGCCAGGAGACTGTGAGATGGCTGTATGTGGGGGTGTCAGCTGTATCCTAGATCCAAAAATCTTCGTTTCTCTCAGCAAGGCAAAGATGATCTCACCTGATGGTACCAGCAAACCTTTCTCCAGCAGAGCAAATGGCTATGGCAGAGGAGAGGGATGTGGGATGGTTCTGCTGAAACCACTGAAAAAGGTCAGAATACACAAAGATGACTAAATCACATGATTTGATGCTCTTGAAATTAACTATGTGACAAACAACCCTGAAACGGTCCGGACCCACGGCGCAACTTATTATTTATCTATTTTTTCAGCTGAAATGCCAACAACGACGTTTTCGGTTTTTTTTATCATTATTATTAGGCAAAAATCAATACAATAATACAATTACAATTATACAATACAATTATACAGACAACAGTATACAAGCGGAACAAGGCATACAAAAAATACAAAACACAGTAGCTCGGAACACAGTATGGTCAGGAAGACAAGAAGGTTTCATAAATGTTTCAAGTCTTAATGCCTTTGCATTGTTTGCTGTATTTGAGAGTTTCTAAATATTGGTTATATATGGCTTTGATGACAAAGTTGGGTCTTTGGGCAGAAAACCTGCTGATGTGTATATGATATTTACCAAAAAACTATTTATATCAGTCCAGAAGATACTGCTATATGTACATTCCCAGAAAAGATTCATTAAAGTTTCATCCTTGTTTCTACAAAAACTACAGCTACTGTAGTTTCAATATCAATCTTATGTCTAGAAAAGTAGGTCTTACCAGGGTAGCATCAGTGCGTTATTTTGAATGACACTTCCTTAACTTTGTTAGTTAATCGAGTAAAAGTGTCATAGATGTTAGGTATCAGGGCAGATTCTCTGAACAAGAGTCAAAGTGCCACCCGAAATGAACAATTGATCTCTGTCCCCTCCTTAAAACACACCCTTGGGTAAGCCTAAGTGAGGATTTGTCTGGTTTAGTCAGAGTAAATCAAACACACCCTTGGGTATGCCTAAGTGAGGATTTGTCTGGCTTAGTCCTAGTAAATCAAACACACCCACACTTTACTCTGTGTCAGTTCAGTTGCCGCTCTGTGTAACTATATGCGGTTCTAGACTCAGATTGTGCTAATGTTCTGCCATGTAGTTTGGATGTAGTTGAACTACTTATTCAAAGTAGTTTTAGTTTGACGAACATTTATTTATTTATTTATTTTTTGAGTAGGTAAGATTTTGTTTAATTACTTTTCATTGTGAATTAGCTAGTAGTTTTGGCCAATGGTTGTCTAGTAGCCAACCATTCCCGTGATGTCAGAGGCATGATGTCAGAGGCAAGGTCATGGGTGTACCCTGCTTGAATTTATTCAGTGATTTTCTTCAAAATCAAGTGTTGTACAGTACTAACAAAAGTCCATTAGTTAACCGTATTAATATGCTCTAGGGTTTCATTTCCTGTTTATCCTAAGACAAGTCTATCAGAATCTGATTTTCAGAAGTGCTAATTATACTTTTCTCTGTGTAGGCTATTCTCAAATGTATGTGCAACAATGTTATCACAGTACTTAAATTATAATCTATTAATGAAAATCATACTATTATTATATGTCAAACAGGCTATACAGGACTGTGACCATGTATGGGGTGTCATCAGCAAGACAGCCGTCAACCAAGATGGCCACACTGTCACTCCAATCACCAAGCCTTCCATGGTTCAACAAGAGGAGCTGCTTCGCAGAATCTACTCGGAGTCTGACCTCGCGAATGTCCAATATATAGAGGCCCACGGGACAGGGACCCCAGTCGGAGACCCGACGGAGGCGGGGAGTATCTCACACGTCATTGCTAAAGCCAAACCGCCTGGTTCAGAGACACTCCGCATCGGCTCTGTGAAGAGCAACATTGGACACACGGAATCGGCTGCTGGAGTGGCAGGGCTCGTTAAGATACTCTTAATGATGAAGCATGAAACCATTGTTCCCTCACTGTACTACTCTGAAGACAATGCTGGCATAGATGCCGAAGCTCTAAATGTAAAAGTCCCTACAGCACCAGAGAAGTGGGTGGGCTCTGATCAAAAGGTTGCGGGGATTAACAACTTTGGTTTTGGGGGAACAAATGCACATGCCATTGTCAAACAACACGGACAGCCGAATGTTCCTCAAAAGAGCAGTTGGAAAGGAAACAAGTGTTTTGTCGTGTCAGCAAATTCTCTTAAATCTCTCAGTTTGACGATAGAAGACACAATTAAACAGGTAGATGCAGACAACAAAGTTGATCTAGATGCTCTGGTATACACATCAGCATGTAGGAGAAGCCACCTAAAGCACAAATACAGGAAGGCCATCATAATTTCATCTCTAGTTGATCTTAAAAATCAACTTAAATCTTCCCTGAGCAAAAGCATTACCCTTTCATATTCAGATCCAAGGTTGGTGTTTGTCTTCTGTGGGAATGGTGTGACTTACCATGGCATGTGTAAGCAGCTCTTGACACGGGAAACTGTATTCAGAGACAAGATCAAAGAGATTGAGGAGCTTTTCCAGAGGTTCAGTAAGTTGAACATCTTGGACAGACTTGAGAATGATCTTGAGAGTAGTGACTTCTCAAACCCAGATGTTATCCAGCCCCTCCTCTTCGCTATTCAGGTTGGCATTGCCACCCTCCTCAAGCACTGTGGTGTGAAACCTGACGCCATTCTTGGGCACTCTGTTGGAGAGGTGGCTGCAGCTCACTGCGCTGGCCTTCTGTCTCTTGCGGATGCAGTAAAGGTAATCTACTTCCGCAGTGCTCTCCAGACTCATGTCACAGGAGGTAAAATGCTTGTGGTCAGCAACATGGCTGTGTCAGAGGTAGTTAATGTTCTCGCTCGCTTCTCTGATAAGGTTTGCATTGCTGCCTTCAACAGTCCCCAGTCCTGCACTCTCTCAGGTGATGCAGATACAATTGACAGTCTCCACGAAGAGCTAGCCAGCTCAGTCAAGGGTCAGAATCTGTTCCTTCGAGTTCTGGATGTCCCTGCTGCTTATCATAGCCACATTATGGACTCAATTCGGTCTAAATTAGAAGACAGTATTGGCTCCTTACAGGTGAATGCTGTAGACACAGAGTTGTTCTCTACGGTCACAGGCAAGGAGGTAGAGCAGCCTGATTTTGTCACAGGGAAGTACTGGGCCAGAAACATTCGTGAGCCAGTATCTTTCGAGCAGGCTGTGAGATCAGCAGCCAAAGGGAAGAAGAATGTAGTCTTTGTAGAGATAGGCCCAAGAAGGGCGCTCCAGAGAAACATCATGGAAACTCTGGGAAATAGCACTCCCGTTCTCGCCTCTGTGCAGCCAGAGAAAGATCATGAAACTATGCTGGGCATTGTGTCTAAGCTGTTTGAACTGGGGGTTCAGGTGGACTGGAGCCAGTTCTACAGAGGATATGAGACGACCCCATTGCCTTTCCCGAGATACCAGTTTGACTGCTCTAACAGAGATATTGTCATTGCAGCAGCACAGAAAACCATAACAAGTAACGGTAATCACCCTGTACTGAATCAGACCAGCAACGAAAGCAATGTTTTCAACTGTGATCTATTGTCGGACTCATCCTCCTACCTGCATGAGCATAAACACAATGGCATACCCATCATCCCTGGTGCCTTCTATGCTGAGTTGGGTTTGGCTGCTTTCTTGGCAAGTGCCAAACCAAAGGTCCCTCTGAACTCACTTCAACTCAGTGTCAATTTTCACAGTCCATTTGTTTTGACCCAGAATGCACCTGAGATGAAAGTGAAACTAGAGCCGGCAGAGAATGAAACTGGTTTCACAGTATACTCTACGTCTGCAGTCTATGCATCAGGCACTGTCGTTTTTACCCGGGAAAGTCTAATCGAGGAGCGAAACATTTCCTTAAGCTCCATCTACGAAAGATGCAAATCTGTGATGAGCTCTGGTGATGTCTATGGACACCTCGCTCAAGGCGGGTTTCAGTATGGGGATATTTTCCAAAATAAGGGGGATGCTCATCATGGAGAAGAATTGATGGAGGCTTTTTCAGTCATCACACTTCCAACTAAGTTACGGTCTCAGTTGCATGACTACTGCATCCATCCTGTTGTTCTTGATTTCCTGATGCAACTTCTGCCAGTTACAGTGGCACATGCATTTACTGGAAGGCCTGGGTTTCCTGTCAAGATAGGCAGTTTGACAGTCTTTGCGCCCTTACAAGATGAGATGATTGTATATCTGAGAGCAACTGATGTGGGTGTTGATCACTTTGAAGTATGCGGCTGCTTCACAGATAAAGAGGGCAGAGTGTTGGTTGAGGTCAAGCATGTGCAGATCAAATACATTGGGAGTCGTTCTCACATAGTCGAGGAATACTTCTACCACAATGACCACAAGGTTGTCTGTGAAGACATCAAATCCTCTCATCTTCCTAAGGCCTTGGTCTTCTGTGACCAGTTAGGGATTGCCAAAGCCATGCAACAGCAGCTGAACTCAAGGTCCAGTTACATTTCCTTTACACATGCAAAGGATATCTTGAGCCATGGATTCCCTGCTCTCTTGGCGAATATCAACATCACAGATATTAAGGAAAACTTTGAGGAGGTCCTGTTCTTGTGGGGTACAGAAGACCTGACATCATTGGCAGCTGATGTTGTTTTGCAGAAACTGGTAAGCTGCTGTGAGGTCTTACGCCAAGTAGTCCTTGAACTCAAGCAGAGAAACTTTCCAAACTCAATCAGAGCAATAACCTACTGCTCATCTGAGACCACAGTTGACCACATCAGTCCAGGCTTTGCCATGTCTGGCATGATAAGAGCATTTGCTGCAGAGATGCCAGATCTTTCCTTTCAGCTTATTGACATAAGTTCTGTCTCTGCTGAGGACATCAAAGCTCTGTCTCAGGTCTTGAAATCATATCCTTGCAGCAAGTACCCAGAGTTGGTGGTGAAAGACGGTTTGATGTTTAAACCCTCCATCACCCGTACCTGTGGGCAAATCACTGATAGTTCAGAGGGGACTTTCTGCTCGACATTGTCTGATCCCTGCATCATTCAGACTGCTGATGCATATAATATGACCAAGCTTTCTGCCATTCCTGCGGACGCCAAGGACCAGCACATCAGTAATATGTCAGTTCAAATCCAGGTCAGTAAGATATGTGCTCATTCTTCTGATTATTTCCCTGTCAGTGATTCACATTTGAACTTTGGCCAAGCAATCTACTGGAACAAACACTCATCTCAGAACCACAAGCTGCTTGCTCTGGATTTCAGTGGCACCATCACAGCCGTAGGAAAGGATGTTAAGAGATTGAAAGTTGGAGATCATGTCGTCTCCTGTTACCCCGTCCTGGCAGCCACCATGATCACCGTTCCAGAGGAAGCTTGTTACAGTGCAAAGAAGTTCCCATTCCTCAGAGAAACACCATGCGTTTCATACTTTGTGTTGGCGTGGGAGATCCTGCATAGAGCCTTGCCCAAAATAAAGAAACAGTTAGGAATCATATCTTCCATTCCTGACTCTGCTCTGATGAAAGTATTGGCTCTCACGTCCTGCAGATCAGGATGGAAAGTCAATGTTGGTACAATGTGCAATGGAACATTTGCAGATGTTAATCAAATTGACACATTTGTCCTCCTGCCCCCTTTTGATAAATCTCAGATTGCAAAAGCTGGCAATTTTCCTGGTGTCCGAAATGTTGTCATCATCTGTGAATCTCAGTCTCAATGTTTGCTCGCTCAACACGCTTTCCAAAATGTGAAGGAAAGCATTCACATGCAGACCATTCAAATGCCAGCCATTCTACAAAAGGGAACCCTGATTGCACACAGGCCAAATATGTATAAATGGCTTAAGTCATTGAACTTGGACAGGAAATCAATTGCTCTTGAAAATGTTACCTTTCAGAGAGTGGCATCTGATGGCATCGAAATAATTCCCCTACAGGGATCAGAATCATACTTCAGCTCAAAGACCCTGCCTGTTGTGGCACTGGGTAAGGATGTCAAAGGTATACTGTCTGACATTCCAGTGCTACTGCCAAAAAAACAGCTTTTCCGTCAAAGGGCTGTGTACATTGTGACAGGTGGTCACTCTGGGTTGGGATTTGAAACAGTCAAGTTCATTGCTCAAAGAGGGGGAGGACACGTTGTCATACTCTCCAGAAGCGGCCCCACATCAGATATGCAGCAGGAGATACACAGTGTAGAGAAGCAGTGCAGGACATGTATCACTAGCATAAAATGTGATGTATCTGACACTGGACACGTGATCAAGACTATTGGCATCATCGGACAGAAATTCCCATCTTGTCCAATCAGAGGAGTGTTTCACAGTGCAGTTGTCCTGCATGATGGTCTGATTGAGTCCCTCGACAAATCTCTCTATGAGAAGGTTCTCAAGCCCAAAGTGAATGGTGTTCTGAATCTGCACCAAGCAACACAGCTCTGCCCATTAGATTACTTTGTGTGCTACTCCTCCATATCTGCTTTTCTGGGAAATCCATCGCAGACAAACTATGCAGCTGCCAATACATTCCTCGACACATTCTGTCAATACAGACGAAAACTCGGGCTCCCCGGACAATCTATCAACTGGGGAGCATTGAACCTCGGTCTCCTTTTGAACAAGGAACACTTTCAAAGATTTCTGGAGGCAAAGGGGATAATGGTGTTGGATGTGGCTGAGATTCATAAAAGTCTGGAACAGTGCCTCGTGCTTAACAGACCCCAACAGGCTGTGTGTCGCTTTCACTTCAGAAACATCAGACACAACATCCTCTCTCAAAACGCAGCCATGAAGGTGCGCCTGTCCGCGCTAGTGGAAGAAGCCCTCCAGACGTCCAAAGAGATGGATTCACAAACCAAGCAAACGGTTTCAGTCTCGCCAAACGAGTATGTCAAATCTCTACTCAGCAACACCATTGGTATTGACGAAAGTCAGTTCAATAATGAATCACCTCTCTCTTCTTTAGGCATTGATTCAATGCAGGCCATGACTCTGCAGAATCTCATCTTTCAGGAGAAAAGTGTGAATGTGCCTCTGGTTAAATTGCTGGACCCCAATGCCACACTGTCAACATTAGTAGCAATACTAAATGAAGGAACTGGAGATGAAGTTTTGAATGACAACCAATCTACAAAACTGTAGATCTCAAACAGATATTGTACCAAATGCATTGCTACTTCAACCATTATAACATTGTAATATTTGACAAATTGAGAAATGATTCAGTGAATTCAGTCATAGGCTTGCGAAGGTTGTTGTGTTAGAATACAACGCTGCCCTGGTTATTTGACAATGTTATCCATTATATATGTATTACTAATATATTTTGCATTATTTTTTAAGTATTTGGTTAGGGTTATTTTTTTCAGTTATAAATTATATTGTAAATTGTGATATTTATTTAGTGTGTTACATAATTATGTGTAGGCCAATCAACTCAAACTTTAACAAATTTATTTGCTATAAGACCACTTATTCAAGTGTCCATGGAGAAAGTGTTGAAATCATAATTGAAGAACCATTTATTTTGGTTTAGTCTGCACCGTCTGTAAATATGTAATTCCAAAGAAAGGATAGAATGACCACCTCTGGATATTGTATTTTTTATTGTTTGATCTCTGGTTTCAATAAGCCGTTTGTAAAACATAAAAATGTCTTCTCTGTTGAGCCTCAACATTGAGAATGAGTAAAAGAGAACAGAGGTGAATCACTCCTTTAACTGTATAATAACAAGTGATGTCAGTAAAAATATTCACAATGATCTATAATCATAATTATTTGAACATGAAATTCAAATAAAAGCTGCTAGAACCCACTGTAAACGTAACATTTTTTTTTCTTTTTTGACTCCGCCACTTCGATACTATTTTTGACACTATGATAGCTTACTTGTTTTGATGTCTTTTGTAATTGTACTGTTGTGATATCTTTTGTTTTTATTATCTTTGGAATGCTGAATTCCTGTCTGCACATCAAATGTACCTTTGGGTAGGCTACCAATAAAGAAACCTTGAACCTTGAAGTGTCTGCAGCTCTGAAACTATACATTCCAGACTACCAACTATACACTCCAATTCATCATTGTTTCTAAGCAACAAGTACGCTGCTAGCTTGCCAATTTTGTAATTCCACTTCCCATGTGCATGTGACACCATATCTAGAAAGGGATATAGCCTTCGAAGTCCATCAATTTTGAATGAAAAACCGCGAGCCACTTTTTCTTCACAGTTATCTTTGTTACAAGGAGAATGAGCTAGCTAAGCAGTTTGGTCCATATAGATGTTTCATTTATTCAGTTTGGGAATATCCACACTAGCTAGCATCTTTGTTACAAAGTTCAGCAACCGGAAATAGAATTACAATGGCGACAATGGGAGGGACAAAATAAGGAAATAGCCCCCTACTATTCAGGCAAAGTCATTCACCCATGTCTGCAAAATGGTGGCTCTATAACAAGGGGGAAATTTTAACTGAACTTACCCCGGGGCTACCCTCATGTCTGCCATGTTGTCAGAGAGGTCTTTTAAATTGTCGCCCAATGCCCAATTTTATACAGAGCCTCAAGGGAATGAGACACACACACACACGTGTTGAACCACATCTGCACAGTTATCTTAAAATCAATCAATAGGGGGCACAACTAATGATGGGTATCGTTAGGATTTTATCGATACTGATACCACAATCGATACTGCTTATCAATACTTATGGATACTCCCTAATTTTGTGGGGGAATAAAATATATTTTGTGGGCAAAAATATTTCACAAAATAGTTTTGTTGATAAAATGAAATAAATTGTTTTCTCAGAAAGGACTTGATGGGACCAATTGTTATAGACTAGATGATAATAATAATAATAATAATAATAATAATAATAATAATAATAATAATAATGATATATAACAGTATGATTGTAATCTAGTGTACATACACTGTGTTAACCAATCACTAGTTAATATTGTTGCCTTTGATACTGTGATAAACCTGTGAGGATTTGGTTTTTGGTTTTGTTTTTGTGGTGGTTTTTCTTTGTGTAATGTTTTCCTCCTCCTGCAGTGTCTGTGTGGCAGGGGGTGTGGCTGGCTACTCTCTAGCAGCAGACGAGGCACACCTGACTCCACTCAACTCATTACTGTTTCCATATAAGCCTGGTCTTGACTCCAGTGCTCTGCCAGATAATTCCGTCTTGTTTCCGGTAGAGCTCTGAGCGTTATCCCGTTGAGTCCTTTCTCGTGTGCAGTACTATCTGTGTGTTTTTTTTATGGACAGTGAACTTACCTGTGTTTTCCTCCCTTGTGTTCAGAACCATTGGTGTGCCTCGCTGCCGGCTCCAGCTTCTCATTCTTCTCAGCGTTTGTGTCTCCCATGTGCTCCGCCAGCACATCACCTACTGGAACCCTCATCCACCTCATCTGTGATTCAATCTCAAGCTGGCCAGCTCCCTGCCATCCGTACCTGCTTTTTGTGTTTCATCTTGTTAAAATAAACTCTGTTACTTTTATCCCTCGATTCTGTCTCTGCTTTGGGGTCCAACTGTGCTAAAACCTAACATATCCACTATACTGGGATATGCAGTACAGTCTCCCTGCATCATAGCTATCCACTATACTGGGATATGCAGTACAGTCTTCCTGCATCATAGCTATCCACTATACTGGGATATGCATTTTTCTGAACCAAACAAAAATAAGAAATATTGTTGGAACAAAGCAAATGTAAACAATTCCACACATTTCAGTGCATGTACTCATCATCAGTAGTACTAGTTTGACCGCTCATTAACTTGTATCATAGCAGCTTACTACTCTGTGATCTCTGTCAACTATGTCCTTAAGTGTTCTTCATTGGGAGATTTTTCTTTAAAAAAAAACAACAACTGATCGACATGATCAGCAGACAAAACGCTACGTTCTGAATGGACAATGTCACCTGCAGTGCTTAATACACGCTCAGAAGGTACGCTAGTACCAGGAATGCAGAGGTATGTTTTTGCAAAGTTTGCCAGGAGAGGAAGCTCAGCCTGCTGACTTTTCCACCACTCTAACACATTACCTCCTAGGGGCAAAGATGCAGTCTCTTTATACTTAGCAACTTCAGCCTGGGCTAGCTCTCTGGAGGTCTTAGTCTGGCTAGGGTCCACATCACAGATGAGATGTCACCAAACAGATCTTCAAGTGTCTTAGACTTCAAGCGGGAACGTATTCTGAAATTACAAAGACTATAACACTTCAGGGGGCGACAGTGGCTCAGGAGGTAGAGCCGTCGTCTGGTAATCTCAAGGTTCCCGGTTTGATCCCCGGCACCTCCTGGCAGCATGTCAAAGTGTCCTTGAGCAAGACACTTAACCCCTAAATGCTCCTGATGAGCAGGTTGGCACGGCGCTCAGCGCTCAAGTGAGTGAGCGCCGTGAGAGAAGGTCGCACATTCCGTAGCTCCCCACTAAAACCTAGTAGTTTGCTATTTTGCACTATTTTTGCTTTTTTTTGCACTATTTTCTTTTACTTTACTTGTAGATTAGTATTATGTGTATTATGTACAGTTACGACAGAGACACTCTGCTAAGCATTAGAAACTTAATCAGCACTGACCTGGTACCGGAGTTTACAAACGAAGAATCCAAGGCCATGGTCACAACAAGCAAACAAAGGAGACAAAGGAGACCGAGGAGAGGCTGCAGAGCCGGCGTTCTAGTCAAACTTCGCCGTCGGGAACACAGAACCACCTTGCCCAGCATTCTGATGGCCGACGTTCAGTCCTTAGAGAATAAGTTGAACGAACTGAGAGCCAAGATTGCCTTCCAACGCGAAACTAAGGATTG
>OMKL01090224.1:28102-43775 GCA_900302295.1 Parasudis fraserbrunneri | reverse complement strand
AGCCTTGGGTCCACTGTACACAGGGGCATGGATAGTGATATCCTTCCACTGGTGAAGAGTATAGTCCCTCCGCTGACATCAAAAAAGCACAAGGGACAAGATGGACGGATTGGGATCATTGGGGGTTGTCAAGAGTATGCACTACCCTACTGCCTACTGTACTTGTTTGGTTTACAGTATTAACAGCATTATAGATAAGTACATAGTACATTTGAAAATGTCCTCTACTTTCATCGCTCTCTCAGAAAACGTCCTCATAAATATTTCCATCTTTCTCAATGTCACGTAAAGGTATACTGGAGCTCCATACTTCGCTGCCATCTCTGCCCTGAAAGTGGTAAATAACTCGTATTTTTAAAGCTTCGTGAAGCATCTATCGTTAATGTTCTCCATCCTTGTTGTGTTGTTTTTTTTTTTTTGAGTGAGAGGGTGGGTCGGTGACCGTGCCACTCTGCTCTCTGCCCAGGGTGCTGACCTCTCTCACGTGTTCTGCACCCGGGATGCTGCGACCGTGATCAAGTCATACAGCCCCGAGCTCATAGTCCACCCTGTATTGTAAGTACACGTTGGAACGCGCACGTTCAGTGAAATGGTGTGACGGCGCATTTCGTTTTATGGACCTTACTTTATCTTTACTTGTTGGTATTCTTATCTCTGATAGGTATATTTTGACATTGAAGGGGAACCACGCCCAATTTTGGAATTCATACATGTTACTCCTATGGTATAAGACAGTCCAAAAATATGAGTGAAAATGAACAACTCCATGCCAAACCCCAAAACTGTGTGTCATCAGGTATTAAGTCTGAAGCTGCTCTGTAGACAATACATTGTGAAGGATGATGCTGAGAGCTCCCAGGGGAATGTTCTTATTATGCAGGTACATTTTCTGTTTCAGAACTGAGAACACTAGAATAAAGCTTGTTTGGGTACAAAAAAGAAAACAAACATTCTGTGAGTCCACCTAATGAGTCTCCCATTCATTGTCAACAGAGCAGCTTTACACCTGATGATATCACAAGTTTGAGTCTTTATTTCTCTGGTTTCTGGCTTTGGGAGAGAGTAGCTCATGTTCACAAACAAGTAATTGAACTTTCCAAGGCCATGGAAATAACGTTGGAACTCATAATTTGGGTGTTGTTCAGCTTTAACCGTGAGTGCCTTTACATGCACTATTATCTTGTTGTGACCCGATTTACTCAAGTAGTTTGTTTTTGATTTGGCGCTCGCAAACATGCATATGACATTTCCAATAACCCGGATAAGCTCCTATGCAGATTATGAGGAACACAAATAAGGTGCCTGGGTTATAGAAATATTGGCTGGGATACAGAGGCATGTATACACCTTATCCCGTTTGCCGTTTGTGTAATCTCCGTTGCCATGGCAACATTCAGAATATCTTGTTTATTCACGGATACAGGGATATCTGCGAGCAGGGAATGAAGATGCATATAAAAATAGCTTATCGGAATAAGAGCTTAACCGTGATGTGAGCTATTATCCGGAAAACCGTGCATGCAAACGCACTCTTATCTAGTAGCATATTGGTATATTGTTATGTGTTTATTAAGGGACAGCCCAAATGCAGTGGAAGAGATAGAGAAGTGGCTCCCAAGACTACACAGCCTCGTGGTGGGGCCAGGACTAGGGAGAGAGGACACGCTACTGAAAACAGTCAAGGCACGTGAAGCTCTTCTTCACCCTCAAACACCCAAATGTGATGATGGTCACTCGGGATAGGGCTGCCGCAATAATCTAATAATCACGCGATCACGATTTCTATGAGATAATCCTAATTATTTAGTGTGATCACGATCATTGTTTTTTTTAGGTTGAGGTCATTACTTGCATTCAGATCAATCTGAATGGTAAATAGCCTAAATCTTTGCGCAGGACAGGTCACGGAGAGGTTAGATGCTGTTTCAGTTTGTGGGCAAATCCTTTCAAGTTCTAAACTGCAGTGTAGCACAGCGAGCAACATGGATTTGGCTGCGAAGTGTCACACGACATCACCTATCTGGGCACACTTTGGATGTACGGCGAATGACGCGATTAAACTGGTAATCGCAATTTGTGTAATAATAATAATAATAATAATCGTCATTACAGAATTTAATGATCGCTGCAGCCCTACACTCAGACCATCATCTTCTCCACAGTCTTAAAACCATACACATGGGGGCAGCGATTGGGTGCCTTTTAATGGGATCAACTGTGAAGTACTTACTTTGAAATACTTATACTTAATACTCACACTAACCTCATATGAACCTTAGTTAAAACACTGGTTTTGTTTGTTTGTTTTTCCCTTCTCAGGAGGTGATAGAGAAGTCTAAAGCAAGAGATATTCCTATTGTCATTGATGCAGTGAGTATTTTGTCTCGATGAATCAAGTATTGGCCATGGAACAGATCGGATTTAATTTGCGAAGACAGGCTCGTGTTCGCTGATGTGTGTGTTCCTTCGACAGGATGGATTATGGCTCGTCTCTCAGCAACCATCTGTCATCCAAGGGTACCAAAAGGGCATCCTTACACCTAACTTCATGGAGTTCACCCGACTCTATGAGGCACTGGTGGGTTCCCTTGGCGACGTTCAGCCAATCGCCAGCCAATGACTCGGCGTTCCTGATGGTGCAACATTCTTGGTACAAACGCAATAATCGGAACAAGCAATGAATAATTGTCGCGTGTCATAATGCTGTTTCAGCACCACGAACCAATGGATGGCAGCGATCACCAGCGCAGTGTCATGCAGCTCAGTGTCGCTATGGGTGGCCTCACGGTTGTCCTGAAAGGAGAACAGGATCTCATCACGGATGGCAGCAAGGGTAAGTATTAAACCCATGCAGGCACAACGTGCTTGTAGAACACACATGAAACTCTTGAGTCTGGCCACAATACGGGATGACGGGCCTCACACGCAAGAACCGCGCGTACGCACAGATATGATCTTAAATTGTACGTACGAACAGTTCGAGCGATTCTGTGTCATTCACCGATTTTCTCTTATTTTGGATTTGTTCGTCGGTACGATCAAAATGTCGAGTGCTGCAGACCTGTTGTACTGAGATACGCACAGTAGTCCTGTCGCTCAAACACGCTTTTATGAAGGGTGAGAGTCAATAAACCATTTGCCTTGCCTTTGGAAACACTAGTTTTAATATTAGTGAACTTAAAAAAGATATTATTACAAATGGATATAATGCATGTCAATACTGCATTTAAATCATGTTAGTGATGCAAACGAAAAATACATAATATAGGCTTGTGATTGTGATTGTGAATGTGATCGTGGCTTAGATTCATAAGAAAAAGAAAAGGAAGAACCCATAAATGTGTTAGGAACAAGCCTATTTGGTAGGTTACTTTATTAGTTAACCTATACCTTAGGGAATAAGGTACAAAGGGATGCTTGATTTTAGAATGTATTGCCATCAGAGATGCGGGTGGAGCTGCGTAGGTCGGCTTTGATGACTGCCAAAAGACCATACAGTGTCACTTCTATCAGAGCCTATCGCCAGCTCTTTAATCCATTTCATAGATGGAGACTTCATCCCGTCTTCACCCCGTTGCTGTTATAATTGACTGGCGCTCGCATGCGTCTCTTGGAGCGCAGTGTCACGTCGAACCATTTTTTCAATTAAAATGTCGTGACCGCAAATTCTTTTGCCACTTGTGTAGTTTTGCCGGCCCTTTGATGTCACCGCTGACGCTCTGGGAGGTAATTCCCTTGGTTTTGGTCAGCTCAGAAAGCAGCACTTGTGTTCCAGCACATGTAAAATTCTTCTGTCACTTCACTTCCTTTTTAGATGAGCTGGAATAACCTGGGCTATCGAGTGAAATTCCTCTTGGTATTTTCGGGGGTGTTAATTGTGCTAATGGAAATTGCACAGCCACGTGCATTCAGTTTAAGAGCAGCTGGCATTCACTCCTAAGGACAATTTGGGGGGTTTAGAAAGTTTCATGGATTCAACGTTGATTTCTCGTGCACGCTTTTCTCGAGATATTTAAGAGGAAAAATAAGATCAGTTAAAGAGAATGTTCATGCATGAGGCTCAATGATTTTTCTTTAAAGACCCAATCAGTGATCCAAAGAAAAGAAAGAAAGAAAATGGGTAGCCCCATGACCAAAAATAAGAATGGAGACATGTTTTCATCCTCTAGTTGATTGACTGAGCTCTTGATGAAACACTATACAGTGGGTAAATATGAGTTTTTATTTGTGTTTTGTGGCTGTAAAAAGTCTGTTTACGTTGGCCATGTTTAAAACTTGTGTTTTGTAATGTCTTGATAAATGATTGCATCGGAGCTACGAGTGTGCGGCTACCTCTATAATCTTTAACTGTGGAATAAAACATCTATATTCTGATTTAAAATGGGTTAGGAAAGTTCCAAACAGTGTATTTTACATCTGCAAATCAAACTCTCATCAAATGTATGGGAATATACCTCACACTGATATGGCCAAAAAAATAAATCACACATTGGTGCTTTAAACCTTTTTTAATATAACGACCATTTACATGACCTAGACGCCAACAAAGACATTTATGGTCACACGCCCGGCACACAGCGCTAACTGTGTCCTCCCTGTTTCCAGTGATCGTATGCAGTGTGGAGGGCAGCGGGCGAAGGTGCGGTGGCCAGGGAGACCTTCTGTCAGGGTCTCTGGGTGTGCTCGCACACTGGGCCTATGCTGCCTCTGCAGGCGTGGCCAAAAGGTACCGTACACACATGATGGACTGGCAGTGGGGCTGGGTATCGTTTCAATTGTTTTCGATTGCAGCGCCAAAACCGATACGGTAAAACGATGCCAGCTCCTGAACAGTGCCAAAATTGATTTTATATATATATATATATATATATATATATATATATATATCATGCAAACATTGAATCACCAATTTAAACTTGGTGATAAGTGCATTTGGTTAATTTCATTATTTTATTTAAAGGGGCGTTAACGCATTTTTTTTTTTACATGAACTGCAGACACTACTTCCTCAACTATTTCTTCAAACTTTGCCCGAGTTGGGCCTACTACAGTTGAAAAGTAGTTGGGGAAGTAGTGTCTGCAGTTCATAAGAGGTCTGCTTTGCGGTTGACGTCATGCGGTGGAGTTTCTCGGTGGGGCGATGCGGCCGCGCTCTCGAGACAACACGTCGGTACGTTTTTATGTCTGATTATCACATGTCCTCCTCACAACCACAGGATTCGGGTTAAATATCGGCTAAATGTCCCTTTTTAAAGTTTAGCCGTGGAAACGGCTAGCAGAAAGGAAAAAAAAAAGCTCTGTTAGCCATTCAGTTCGGAGGACATATTTTTTTCTTTTTCACTCGCTGTCTCCAGATTCTCACGAACGGAGCCTCGTTTTGGTGTGGCACAGTGATTCGGTCTGGGTCGCACCAACCATAATATGAGAACCGGTGCCGATCTGTAGTACATTCTCGGTACCCGACCCTACCTGTCAGACAAGACGATACGAAGCTACTAACCCAAGATGTGAAGCACCTCTATAACCGGCAATGTCACTAACTCATTCATTCATTCATTCATTCATTCATTCATTCATTCACAGCCACTCTGCCCCTAGTAGCATATCATAGGCATGGTATTTTGTGTAAGACCCGTTCAATCTAGGGCTGGGCAATGGGTATTTTGTTTTTCAGTACAAATGACAATGTGACATGACATATTTTTTACAGTCATTATGTTGTAATACAATTGTCATGGCACAATTTCTTTCAAAATGGTATATTTTCTTTTACTCTTTTTAATACTGCTGCAAGGGGGGAAAAAATGTATTAACTTAAAAATACACAGTATGTATATATTTTATTTTACAATATGTATATATCCTGAACAATGGTTGAGTACAAATCCATTCCTTTGCATGGGTCCATAACAGTATACCTTCAACAATCGGTATACCTCCCAGCTGTAGTTTAATCTATGCAAGAGTACTTCACATCTATGGCACTGTGTGTCCTTGTTTCATTTTGTGTTTTAAGCTGTTATGCAGATATTTGCTGAAGATTAGGCTTCCTAACCTTTCTGTAAACCTGTCTCCCTCCTCCTCCTCCTCCTCCTCCAGTGTGAACCCATCTATTGTGGCAGCATTTGGGGCCTGTTCTCTGACCAGACAATGCAACAGTCAGGCCTTCCACCAACATGGCCGAGCCACCACCACCTCAGACATGATCCAGGAGATCAGCTCTGCCTTCAAAAAGCTCTTTGAAAGCTAAAAACAACACACACAAAAACTTCCAAACTGTATAAAGTTGTTTGTATCCCTCCATACACTGTTTTACATTTGCGCATACACGGTTTACCAAAAAAAAGTAAACTTTAAGACGTTGATGTAAATGTGACCGGCCTGCCAGACTTTGGTTATACTTTTTCACTTGGGGCTAGTGTGAAAATGTATACCCGTGCCAGCCATCATTTTAATGAGGATGAATGGATCAAATATGGAAATGGCTGACAACTAGACCTTCAAATACATTGCTCAAAATTCCATGTTGACAGAACATAAATATGTTCTGAGTATATTGGTGTAAAAATCCATGGACACAAGAAATCCAGATTGTTAAGAGACCTGTGACACTATCCCATAAAACAAGTGTATGATCTTCCATGATAATCCTGGACATACATTATGACCATACTGAAATGTCCAACATGTTTTGGTGAATATTCTGCAGTCCACTGAATGATGGAGATGGAAAGTTAAATCGGTGCTCAGTTAATCAGAAACCTATGTCAGATTTGAAATAAAAATGAAAAAACTATTTGTCATCATCTTGAGTGAATGCTTAAAACCAAATATTTTGATTGTATTATTTCTATAATGCTCTTCCCCCCTGCAGCTCAAGTAGCTTTTGTCGCCACAGGGGGGCACTGTTGCAGCTAACTGCATGGCAAATGGAAGGCGCTAGATCCCACGGCCCGAAAGAACATTTTTATATTTATTTTTAATTTGTAGGAAGTGAGAGTGGTTAATGTTAGGGATATGTTTATAAACAACTTTTAATTAAAAAAAAAAGTTAATTTAATTAAAAAAAAACAAAAAAAACAACGACTTGCGGCTTTAAAACGCTGATTGTCGAGGGATGGATGGAAGCTTCGAAACTCATTTGTCTTTCAACGTTACTATTTTGGGTGTAATATCCTAAAATCCATTCTAACAGGTTCAATTGCAATTGTAATGTTATTATTTTATCCAGTGACCACTTAACCAAATGTTGGTTGTCTAGTTAGTGGCTTGCTACAGACGTCAAGTGCATGCGCACAATTGAACACAAATTGTTCCAGCAGGCAGCTAGCTTAGCTGGCAGGGTGGGTGGGTGCGTGGAAACAACCCCTTACACAAACAATCAATGCGTGGATCCAGCACGGGACAAGAGTCAAGGCAGCTTGTCCGAGTTTCGTACAAAGAAGAAACTTCAAATATCTGCAAAGGTAATGTATACAGTGTACCACTTGGTTAACGTGATTTGTTAAGTGTAGTGTTCTCTTCTTGCGTTAGATCATACCTGACTATGGACAGTTAGCTAACGTTAGCTACTTAGCTAGCGAATGTGTGTAAGCTATATAAGCTAACATTGGATAGAACAAATTGTTGGGGACAAGGAATGCAACGGCAATTTAATTTTTTTTGCGAATTTGTGAATGTCCATGTCCTTCGTACGGGGAAGTTACGTGAAATGCGTTGTAATGTTAGAATTGTATGAGATGTGTCCATTAGCATTGTGTATGAAACGCTGTTATTAGTGTCACATTGAGATATTTGCACAAAAAACTAATTGTTACCCGTTAACGTGCAAGTAAAACATTTTAACCTTACATCACACGTTATAGCTAACATTAGTAACGTTAGAGCTAGCGTAAACGACGTTAGCCATCAACACTAGCTAGTTAATCTTGATGATAAAGTTACTTGGCGTTAGCTGTCAGGTCTGGCTAACTACGGCCACGTTGGTTAGTGGCATTGCCGTAATTCTAATGTCTAACGTAGCCTTTTGAGGTTAATGCTAGCCAAATATCCAGTGGAACAGCGAGCCTTTTTGGCCAATGTGTTTCGAGCATAAATCTCTGACTAACGTTAACTTACTCCAGCTACCATTTTGAACAAGGGTTGTCCTGAAAACTGCTGGTTAAACAAATACAAGTAATAGTCTGCTGGTGGCTGACTACAGTAGAGACAACATAGGCTGGGTGATAAACCGATGTAGTTACTATAACTTAAGGGTTACCGGGTATGCACATTCACAACGCCATCACACTTACTAATAACTCCATTGTGAAAGCTGAGATAGACAGCTGTATGTATTTTAGCTATAATCTCATCTAATCCCAACAGTTTCCCCATGAGATTGACTGGCTGTACAACAGCATTAGCAAAAGCTGTAGCTACATTTGGCCTTATTTGTTGTATTGTTTATCACATTTTACAGACTGCTATTTAGTACTGTGGCAGAACATATCAAAAAGCACAAGATAATTTGACTTTTCCTAACATGCAAAGTCCAATACATGCCATTGGTGGGCACTTTCATCTAAAAACCCTGGCTGTTGAGGAATAAAAACCTGTGACTGTCCAGCTTACTTAGAATGGAAGTCCACGGTGTTGGCTGGCAGTCTGGAAAATATGTGAGGCACACTGATTTTAAGTTAAAGAGTATTTATTGAATCGTGGATGACCAACGTGTTTCAACTCCCGAGTCCTCATTAGGGTACAAAGTCTGGCTCTACACCACATTTGGCAACACAGCCTCCAGATTCAGCTGTTATTCAACAACCTCCCATGCTGCATTTGCTAATTGTGTTGTATTCTTTTTTTTTTCTTCTTTAGGTACTGCAAGTGAAGGTTCTTGTGATAAAAGCAGATCAACCATGTTGAACCCGACTAATGGAGATCCGGTCCATGTTGTTGCAAATTATGTCGAAGAGTATCTGGACCTGGTCGAATCTCTGCCTTTCGATTTGCAAAGGAGTGTATCCCTCATGAAGGAAATTGATGCAAAATATCAAGGTAAAGAAGGTAGACCGTGGGGATGGTACACAGCAGGCTGCACTGTGCTCCGGCCAATCAACAATACCTGCTGAAATGTATACTGTGAGAACACTGTCCTACCCTACCTCCAGCTGCTCTGAGCTGCTGGACTGAAAAGTATAATGGGACACTAGGGAGAAACCATGGCACTCCCCTACCCTGACAAAAACTCCTTTCATGGCTTGGTGTTATTTTGCCACATTAGCATGGCTGCAAGTGTGAGCTTGTGTATTGATTAATGGTTTAGATTGTTAGTATGGCAAATAAATATGAGGATGATGTTGTCTGCCCCACTGTTCTCATAGGAATCGAGTTAACGTTTTGCCCTGGTGATGTGCGCACACACACACACACTGGTGCCTGATGTAGTTGGGAAACCCATCTCTATCTGGGTCAGTGACGAATAGCCTAACTGGTTGTGGTCAGTCTGTGCAATCCAGAGGAGTGTGTTTGGAATTGCCAACTCTCCACAGTTAAGAACACTAACAACAGGCTGTGTTAGATAAGCAGCTGCAAGCAGACCATGGCCTATTCATCTGCCTCTGATGTGACACATTTGCACTCCCCAGTATTGCTATCTCATCGGGGGGGTTCATGCATAGGCTGCTGAAACTATTTCTGTGGCAGTGTAGAAATCTAAAGACTGTGGTGGCAGTGGACCGGTTTGTATTTATTAGATCCACCAGGTGGAGACAGATTTGGCATCTCACAGATGAGCAGCACCATGAAGCGCCCGACGGTTTTTTAGTTGGATCATTGGATCAAAGCCTCAGAAAGCCCAATCCGTCACCCCAATAGACAGCAGAGAAACGGACCTGTTCTGTTAAGGACAATATCACTGAGCTGTCCAAGTGTATTTGTTACACATCATTGACGAATATCTTCCACTTCTCATTTCTTTATTTACTTAACGGTCTGTTTTGTTTTTTTTCTTTCGGCAGATGTTCTAAAGGAGCTGGACGATGCCTACGAACGCTACCGCCGGGAATCAGACCCACTCCAGCGACGCAGACTTCAGTTATCTATTCAGAGAGTGCTTATCCGTAGCCAAGAGCTTGGAGATGAGAAGATCCAGATCGCTGGTCAAATGGTGCGTCAATAATTTCCTTTTAGATTCTACAAGAGAATAACTTCTCACATTGAGTGAGAGGGATACCAGGGCTTACCTACTGTTGAAATAATAATAATAAAAGTGCTCGGTCACCTCAGAACGTTTTGATACGTTGGTATTAGTCTGCTTCAGTCTGCCAACATTTTCCCCAAAAGAGATGAGGGAAAGCTCCCAGGGGGCAGGGGGGGATTGCGTTATTGTCAAATCACTACAGGGCAAACATTTGAACAGAAGGCAACATCTATATAAATTATAAGGCCAGAAGGTAAAATTAAGTTTCAGTGAAACATTACCAGGAGAATTTTATTTGATTTTGTTCAAACTTTCATAGTTCACAAATCATGGCTCACTCAGTTGACAATGGCTTGACTTTAATCTCCCTTATCAACAGAGTACACACAGAGTAGTGCCTTGTGCATACAAGACAGATTGTATCAATGTCAAACTGTCATGCAGCCAACACATGATCACTTTCACCGAAGTATCACTGTGCGACACTCGTGCAACTTATATTGATGAAATATGATGTGATCGTTTCCACCAACTGCTGTCTTATTGCGGCGGTTCTTATTTTTAAAGCATCGTTACCTCAAAGCAACAAAAAAGAAAAAGTCACTTGCATCATCCTAGTTAATAACACAAAAAAAACCACATTTCAACGTATTTGAGCAAAGCATTCGTAATCATCTACCACCTCATCCACTCAATACAACTTAAGACCTTGATTTTTTTTAAATATCATAAATACAATCCATTGTCTCAGGTGGAGTTGGTGGAGAACCGCACACGGCAGGTAGATTGGCATTCCGAGCTCCTGCATTCCACCCAGGAAAACCCGGAGAGCCATGTCACCACGACAACCTCCATGACAACCACTGCGGCGTCCATGATGTCATCGACCTCGGCCACCGTCACTCCGGGCAAAGCGGGTCACCATGAGAAGAGGCGAGACGAGGTTACCCCGGGCTCAGGCGGCGGAGACAAAGCCGGTGGAAAACGCTCGAGACGGCAGAAGAACGGAGAGAATCGGGAAAGCTACGGGGCGCTGGATCACAGTGAGGATGCGGGCATGGGGGCGTCCAGGGAGAAAAGGGCCAAAACATCCTCCAAGAAGAAGAAAAGGTCAAAAGGCAAGTCCGAGAGAGAGGTGTCTCCTCCAGACCTGCCCATTGACCCAGATGAGCCAACATACTGCCTGTGTGAGCAGGTGTCCTACGGGGAGATGATTGGCTGCGATAATGACGAGTGTCCCATCGAGTGGTTCCACTTCTCCTGTGTGGGGCTCCATCACAAGCCCAAAGGAAAGTGGTTCTGCCCCAAGTGTCGGGGTGACAATGAGAAGACCATGGACAAGGCCCTAGAGAGGGCTAAGAAGGAGCGGGCTTACAACAGGTAGCTGCTCTACCTGGCCCTATGAACACTAAGCATTCATTTTAGTTGTGTCTGCCCGTTGTATTTTTCTATTAATTTGCTATCAATGCTGTTTGAAAAATGTTATTTTTGTAAGTGCTAAATTGGTGTAAAACTAAATTAACTTACTCCCCCTTGGTCAGGATCATTTGTGAAGAGTAGATATATTGTAATGAACCCTGCATGTTTTGGAGCAGTTGTCCAGCATATTCAACCATAGGTTATAATTGGCTACGTTTTATCATGCATGCAACATCACCTCCCATACTGTCCGTGGTAAAATGACAGCGTTAGTTCACACCTCGTATTGTGATTGGCTGAGATTATGTTCCAATGAGTACCCACATCTAATTCTGTCAATATATCGAACCAATCGCGTTATAAATGAACTTGTAACCCAGCAACACCTTTTGTCACAGACACATTATTCCGTCCATCCGTTAAACAGCCAAAATAAGCTTTTGTCATACAATTGTCAATACAACTGTTTTATGAATTCACATGAGGTTATGCTATTGTGCTATACCATTTGGACCTGCTGTGCTGTTCTACAGCAAGCAACCATCAACTTTGCCCTTGTACTGCAATTGACCTATCTCAAACTCTGCCCTCTTGATCTTCCACACAACTGTTGCTTTCCTCTGACAAACTTTGTGGCTTCGGTTGTCCTCAACAGCAACAGTTGTGATTGGAGGATCAAGAAAAGAGGGCAGGGTTTGAGATGTGTCTATTGCAGCACCAACATCTCCCAGTATAACACTCCTTCTTGTCCATTATTGTTTGAATAAATCTGTGATGATTTTATCACTGTAATGTCATATTACACCAAGTTGCATCTTAGAGAAGACGCTAATCACTCGTAATGGAGAATCTGAGCGATGTCACGTTCTGTCTGAAGGAGTATGATCTTTCACGAGAGATTTGCATCTGAATGATTAAAGGTCCTGAATGAGCGAAGTTCCTGGTCAGTCATGTTGTCTGAAAGTGATGTCATAATAGAGTTCTGTCTGAGTGAGTGCTGCCAGTCATATTGGAGTGTCACGTAATTAAAAATCCTGTTGTAGTCTTTGTCCAATTCTGTTGTCTTTGTGTGTGCTCCTCGTCCACTTTACTGCCTGCTAGTGCTCCACTGTCATGTTCAAAAATAGGTAAGCAGCAACTCCTTACATGTTACAGCAGGTGTCATTGAGGACTACAGAATGACACTCGTGTTTCCACTAGCAGTGCTTAGACGACGTTATGG
Organism: Parasudis fraserbrunneri; assembly: GCA_900302295.1. Classification (NCBI taxonomy): domain Eukaryota; kingdom Metazoa; phylum Chordata; class Actinopteri; order Aulopiformes; family Chlorophthalmidae; genus Parasudis; species Parasudis fraserbrunneri. The sequence goes on along the minus strand of OMKL01090224.1, from coordinate 30,951 downwards.
AACATTTTCCAATTTATAACCAATAATGACAATGCCAGTGTTCTTGACATTGGCCTACTGCATATAATGTATGCCTTGGCAGAATTTAAAACACTAGACCAGTGTAGGGTGATTTTGTATTGATTAATCCTTCAGCGTATATGAAAATATACCTTAAAACATCCTTAAGCATAGAGACCTCAGTTGAGCATGGCATTATCAAGTATGATGATCAGTTTAAGGGATCATACCCGTGTTGCATGTCAGTCCATGGTCAACATCGACCATTTTTCCTAATATTGCTTTCGTTTTGAGATATCGTTAACGTTTTGTCCATATTCAACAGACGTTACAGAATGTACCTGAACATTTGTGTCGACGTTAGCTAAACCTTAGCCTTGCAAGCCAGACGAATCTTGAAAGGCTAGCTAAAGCTCACGGTGTCGTTAAAAGCCTTCAAGCTAAAATTCCGAGTTCGAAATGCAGAACTTTTTACAGGCGTTTGCAAATTCAACGCGCGAATTTGATTAGCTTGTATTACAGTATTCCAGTAATTTTAGATAAAATAAACAGCGTAGTGACTTCCAAAAGGGTGAATAACCTATACCTTGCAACTTTCAAGTCTCGGTGTTCTTCCACACCGTCTCAACATGAATGGCAGTGTATGACGTTTAGAAAAGTAGGCTGAGATCTAAAGTATACACTGCATACACTAAATTGGTTGAAGACAAGGGAAATCTCTGCTAATGGCAAGAAGTCAAAATTAGACTTGTATGGTCCTTAAATGTGCATTTACATACACTGAAAGCCTATGGCAATAATGTGTCAATACATATGGCTACGAAGTATCTCAATTACAGAATATGCTTATAAATATTCTTGAGGTATTACTCCTAATAAGGAGGAAATGACTAGGTCTTGTATGTTCCAACACTGGTATTAGACATACAGCCTCTTTAAATTTAAGGTTGAATTTGCCTTTTTTATTTACAAGTGCTGAAAAAAATGACATGGAGGACAACCAGTGCAAAATCTGTACATAACTTCAGATTTATGTTTCTTATATACATGAGTAGTGAACAGAGAACAGGGACATGAATATACTCTGTCATGCATGTAACAGTTCACGACACAGTTAAGACATGGGTTCGAGAAGTGGGCCAGGTTTAGTTCTTTTCCAAGATGTTCAGGCTGCAAACTCTCCCAGAGAAAGGCAAGTGATCCGACTGAAGCCCAGATAAACTGCTTATGAAAATTAGATAATGTAATGACAGAAAATATTAGAGCAGACCAAAAAAGGACCTATAATAACTTGATATATTTACTATCAGGGGAGCAGAACAGAAAAGGACCTATAATAACTGATATATTTTCCAAACGTTTAACATAAGTCTTGGTGATTTATTACAGCGAGAGCACACAGGCATTTTTAGATGTCCCAAAACGGTCCTTATTGAGAGGATTTCAAAAGGCAAGATTCCGCCCATATGTCCCCTGATCGACCAAAACAGGAGGGGAGAATAGAGAGAAGAAAGAAAAAAAAATTCACTCCCGGCTGGTAAGAAAAAAAAATTCTAGGAAGGGAAGATAAAGTGCATAAAAGCTTAAAATCAAAGATGTGAGGGGTCCAAAAATTAAGATGTACTCCACTAAAACTTGCAGCACACACACAGCTCAGCACTGGAGAGAACAGCCAACAGGCTTGTGTAGTCAACTGTCTCTCCAGCTCTGTTCTACGATGGCTGACACGCGCTTCTCATACTCCCGTTTGTTCTCCTGGTAGAGTTGTGCTGCCTGACTGTTGGCTGGACTGTTGGGGTTTGGTTCATCAAGCAGGGACTGGATGAAAGAGGAAAACATCAAAACGCTACAATTAAAAAGTAAACACAAACACAGATCAACCCCCCCCCCCCTCGACATGTAGAAAGTTATATCATGGCATTCGCTCTTTGTTTGGTTTTTACTACGCCTCCGCTAATCAGGACAGAGAAAATGTGATCTGCAGTTGGCAATGCCGTGGTTCAATGTATCATGGCCAACTTTGATGGGCCAAGAGGCAAATTTGTACAGCAAGTGGAGTCGTGTCAAGTATGACACAAACAACAGGGTTTCAGGTCTAATTATGAATGCCATTTATTTTGTGCAGCTTGCTGGCATTGACTACCTGGATAGAGGTAAGGATGGAGGATACATCATACGTCGGACTCCAGCGATTCTGTAGGATGTCCAAACATATACTTCCATCTGCATACACTGTCGAGAAAACACAGAGAAACGCACCGTCAACCGCTGCAATAATCATCATCATCCTTCATATTAATCATAGGGGATAATGAAAGACTGCAAGAGACAACGTACCATTTGGGTGGAACATCTTTGACACAAATCGTACTGTGGGAGGTTTGTTGGGATATTCTTCTGTGAACTCTACAGTTAGTTTGAATGTACCTGGGACAGAGGGAAAACAACAGGTAGAAACACCAGGGATAAATTGAAGTCCCTCTGCATTGTTATTAGTCAACCACTGGAAGCTAGGTGTCAAGGCAAGAGTCAGGTGTCAGCTAACAGTTTCACTGATTAACTCGGCTGTACTGGTATTAGTAATGCTTAGCCCCTGGTATTAACATGCAACCAGTATCTGGATATTCTATCCATATAAAGAATGATCCACTCACACATTCACGTACATGCATTCTCACCGTTTGCATTCCGTCCGCATTGTGATCAGATATCGTTTTTCACATGCAATATGCAGGTGATTGGGCTTACTATACAGCCTGTAGGATAAGGGGTAGTCTCCCAACTATTTTCTAGTAGGAGGCAACTGAAGTTGTGTTTGCAGCTATAGTGATACTGCAGTGAACGGTTGA
>OMKL01090224.1:0-24910 GCA_900302295.1 Parasudis fraserbrunneri | reverse complement strand
ATTTATTTATTCATTTACATAAAATGGTATGAAATACTTGCCGGCAGAGTAAACGATGCATAGCCATTAGCTGACTTACAGGGTTCCATGGTCGGTGTTCCGGCTGTGTTCCGACTTCCGAGCAAACTGGGCTGCTTCAGACAGGCAGCATACGGGGTCCAATAACAAAAACATTTTAAGCCACACCACAACGTGCAAACAAAAGTTTCAACCATCCGCAATAGAATACGACAGTCCTTATGTGTTTCCAATGTTTGATCCTTCTGTCAGACTGACACGATATCTTGGAACTATACCGTTTCTTGAAGAAGCCACTGTATTGCTATGCACTGGGGCTAAATGGTATAAATGGTAAATGGTAAAAGCCATCTAGCTAGCTAGTTCCTAGATATCACGTTGGTCTGAGAAAAGAATCAAGCCTTGGAAATACATGAGGACTGTTGTATTCTGTTGTGGATGGTTAAAACTTTTGTTTGCATGCTGAGGTGTGGATTAAAAATGTTGTTTCAGGACCCTGCATGCTGCCCAGCTGAAGCTGCCTGGCTTGCTCGGAACACAACCAGAACATTGACCACAGGACTAGGTAAGTCAGCTAATGTCGATTACACTACTGGCAAGTACATCCTACCAATTTATGTAAGAGAAAAATCCGAACAATCCCTTAAAAGATCCCCTACACTCAAAAACATGGGGATTTTTTAAAGGTTAACTCCTCTTGGAAGCATTACTTTGACTTTAGAGATTGGTATTTGTGCAGAACTTCTCTCTGTACTTCCCTTTCATGTGTGATCTCTTGAATGGGTTGAACCCATCATGGGCCAATATATGGTAACTTGACACCTTTACATTTAGCATTCACAATATAAGCTGCTGACTTGTAATTCCAAGTTGATATCAATGGGTGCGTTTTGCTCATTTGCATATTCATAGATCCTGGCATTCTCAATGAGGGTTTATTGAGCAATTTGGTGGGGAAAAACATTTATAAAAATTATTGTTCAATATAGAACATTTAAGGGTTCAAAATACACCTGGAGGAGATCTTTAAGCAAAACCACCTGTATAAAGGTCACAAAAATGCCAATTCTACAATCAGCCAAATACCAGCTGTAAAAATATAAAAATCAGACCAATAGCAATATTTTCACAAAAAAACCATTAAGCCCCTTTTTTCTATGTATGGTGGAAGTTAACTGTGTTTTTCTTTCCCGTTTACCAGTAATTTTGTCTGTTGAACTGCATTTGGGGTGAGAGGTAATATTAAATGACTTTTCATTACACCCCCACGAAGAGAATGCACTGACGCTGGTGACGTCGGGTGACCGGAGCTGCTCTGCACTGCTACATTTGGCTAGCGATTTTTCCTTCTTTTTTTTCTTTTTTATTTAATTGCCGCTTCGAAATTCAAAATGCCCCGCCTTAGCAGACAGAGAAATTGATATTAGAAGACCTTCTTCAAGCTATAGAACCTGCATGAACCACAAGGCTAGGCGCAATCTATTAATAACCCATTCATTTTCATATAGCTGCAGGAGATCCTGGAGAGACGAGAGGAGCCGGGAATACAACCCACTTCAGAGGTATTCTGAATAATCATGTCAGTCACCTTCCCATAACGTACACTAATGCCAGAAACTATTTGGCTGACTGTCAACCTATATGCCAAGTTAGATCCAAACTACAGTTTACAGTTTAGTCATTTAGCAGACGCTTTTATCCAAAGCGACTTACAAGTGTGTGCAAACTACCCATGAGAGGTGCAAGTTATCATTACTGCAGACAAACGCGACTGATTACAATGCCCCTTTGCACAGAGGTGTTTAAGCCATTAGCTGATATGTAACATTGATTTTCACTGCTACCAAATTATACCAACAAATGGCCCCTATAGCCCATAAACCAAATGTGTGACGTGGTGCGCCCCATGATTTTGATTTGAAAAGGCCTTTGCACAGAAGTTCTTGGAGTCTTATGATCACTTGCACCAAGTTTTGTGAGGACTGAATTGCAATGGTCTCATTTCATGTGAGGTTGCTAACTCATGCAAGTTAATTGGTTAATAGTGCTTGTGTTATTTATATAACTGCAAGTTTTGTTCAACCTTGATGTTGAACCAAGTTCAACAATACTGCACAGTAAATTTGGGGGTAATCAGCTCCGAGTTACTAGCCTGGCTTCCAGTACAGTAAAATCCAATTGCTGTTATCCTGGGTTTCTTGATATAGCCTATTCAATGTCTCCCCTCCCCTCAATTTTCCAAGAAATCCTACATGCTGGAGAACTACATGAAACTTACAGATTAATTGGCTATTTATCAGTATATGGTGTAATGCATGATGTGTGCGACATATTACGCCATGGCTTAAAGCCCTAATCCATATCAATGTGGGGTATATTCTCGACTAGTTTTATCTGTAGATGGAAAATGAACTTTTTGGAACCCTCTTCATTAATTGAAAATGATGTTATTCCAGTATTTACTAACATTACCAATGTAAACAAACCTTTTTACAGCCACTAAACACAGCAAATACAATTAAAACATAATTACCTGATGTCTACTGCAACTCCTTGTATCCCTGAGCCCAGTCAATAACTAGAGAATTCCCATTTCTTATTTTTGGTGGTGGGGCTACCCATTGCTTTACATTTTTGACACCGATTCGGCCTCCATGAAACGCCACGTCCTTTTCATACAGCTTTTGATGTCTGACCTCATAAAATCTTAAACCCTAGACCTGCTGCTTGCGTCTATATTTCATGTTACTCCTCCTCTGACAGTCATCGTGTTCGACTTGAACACGAATAAGTCTCTTTAAAAACTAGAACCAAGAGAGCTGGGGAGACTACTTGATGAGTCGGTCTCCTATAGCATTGGCTCTTTTGTTTCTTGCTTTAGGAGTTTTTCGTTTTCACGAATATTAATTTACTGGCAGAGAGCAAGAGTAACAATAATTCTGTTTTAAAGAATCTGCTGTAACGTTAGACCGTGCTACCAGGCAATACTTCACCATGAATTGAGTACCAAGGACCCCAATTTAAACAAGTTGAAAGACTTATTTGGGTTTTTATCCGATTAACAGACCTCATACTGAACTGTTCTGTACTGTGTAAACTGTACCGGTGTATGTTGAAGTATGTTGTTTTGTTAATAAAGAATCTCAATCAATCAATCAATCAATAACAGCCTGTCTCCTATTAGATGTCAATGCAGCGGTTCCAGAGTCTCCTTACACAGCCGAACAGAGCATTGGCTCTTTAGTGTCTTACTTTTGGAGTTTAATTTACTGTCGGAAAGCAAGCGTAACGTGAATTCTGTTTTAAAGAATGTGATGTACCGTTAGACCGTGCTGCCAGCCAATATCAACCCGTGTACACCACAAGCTAGCAAAGAGCTATCGCTGCAAGATACATGTGGTAGTAACGCCGGTTTTACCGGTAATTTAGTTTTAGCATAGCCAATCTAACCACAATGAAGGGGCACGTTCTACAGAACGTGCATTTACGCTAGCATAACGTTCATGTTATTTAGCTAACTAGTAGCTACGCTAGCTATCTCGCTCACGGCGAGGAAGTTAGCTAGTTAGCTTAGATGGCTTATAGGAACATCTCATCAGCTAATATTAAAGCGAATCCGCTTCTAATCGGTATGTCACATTGACGATAATATAGTTAATGTTATCTGTATAATTAAGGTTAGTTATTGAAAATAAGAGACAAAAAAACGTTGCTAACGTTACACGGGTTTCACGTTAACGCAAACAGGGTAACGTCAACTGTTTGTGGTTCACGTTAGCTCGCATTAGTTAGCTAGCTAAGCTAACGTTTGTCGTTTTGGACACATCACACCACTACCAGCATGATTGAAGAAAATCAACTCACCGTTTAAAATCTCTCATAAGCCGCCTTCTTGCCGGAGTTGACATCGTTTAATTATAAACTATAGCTAGCTATCGTACCTACTTACTGACGACAGTGGGCTGTCAACACGCTATTGTAACGTTAATTCTGATTTCCCCCCCTTGAACTAGATACGCTACTTAGCTAAGCTCTAGTCCTACTTGGCCTCTGTTAACGATAACAGGCAGGGAGCCAAATTCCTTGGCTAGCCCAGCAAGGTACATCAGGCGATACCACTCCACAAAGGGGGAGACATTAGCGAGTGTTTCACAAAGTAATTAATTAACGTAACATATCGACACAGTCATACAATGTCGTTCATTAGCTCGATATATTTTTTTAATTATCATACTATGGCGGAAACTTTACAGAGAAACAGTGTACTAGTTATATTATACTTCTGCATCATTTCACCACATTCTCTCTTGTTTGAGACCGGCATCTGTCCGGAGGAGTGGCTGAGGTGACGTGGTATTTGTGCAGGCCCAACCTTTACCAGGGTTCCTAGTGCAGGCCAGGCGGTGACCAAGGTCGGTCCTGGCGACAGGTAATAGTCAACAGCGTGAGATACACTTGAAGCGGAGAGATAGGGTAGGCAGATGCGTGGTCCATAGACTGTAGAACGGGAAAAGTGATGATGGTTGAGTTCCATGATTGTTCTAGTATGACGCATAGATGTCTTCTAGAATATGATTTACAAAACAGTATTGTCAAAGACAAACTTTGGTAGCATGGGAAAGTTCTGTACTGGAAATATAAAACTCTGTCAGTATCATCTTACATGGAGCAAATACTGTTCCTCCCTAGGTACTCTGGTACTCTGCCTAAAATCTAATTTCATAGTACTGTTCATGTTTTCTATCTAGACCAGGGTTGCATCTAATCAGTTACATAAGGAACACAGTTTCACATACCGATAGACATATTTTACAAAAGGAGTACTACAGGATGCATTCATTGATATTTTTATTAACACCAAGAAATAGATTAAATAAGAAAGACATTGTGCCCCCCTCTATTCACAACCAAGGTTTATGAAGTAGAGGCATTGTTTCAGTACTTGGAGTACAAACACAGTGGCTTGTATTATTGCCAAAGCCACAGTTTATCAGAGTACATAGGTCTAGATATAAGTAAAAAGCTATTTACAGCTGAACACTTAAGCTGTTTAGGAAAACATAAACGTGCAATTTATTTAGTGATCTCACCATTTTGACAACTCAAAAACAGAAATGCTCATACTTAATTGTTGATTTATTAACAGCAAAGTGGGCCTGCCCTTAAGAACAAAAAGAAACTTGGGCCTGCCCTTTACAACAACATGATAAACTGAGCCACTCACTGGAAGGCTTAAGGCAGATTAATACTTGTTTAGGATTACATCAAGCGTAGCAAAAAATAATATAATAATAAAGTAAAAATCAACCTTAACACGGGATTCTTTTAGGACCCATGGTAAAGAAGCATGGTGCTGAAGAGAGCATGGTCATAAAACTGCTCCGCCTTCACAGACCTCTGGTGTTCCACTTGGCTGCCTGCAGTACTAGTAGAAACCATGTTTTCAGGCGCATCCCTGTAGACACTGTGATGGTTATGAAGGGTGGCCGGCTCCGGTGTTGGGTCACACCCATTTGGCAGTTGGGGTTGGATGTGATCATTTGAGGGGATATTGCCACAGAGAGGTTCAGCTGCCACTGGAAATGAGACAAATGGTCAAAAGCTACAGGGCATATTATGTACACTTAACATAGAAAGTTTAGATAATTGACCGTCATTTTGCACCTCTAAGGTAACATGTTCAGAAGGATTGATTGATTTTGTTTTGCACAACTATTCCACATAGGCCAATTAACGCATCAGCTGCTCATGGTGTAGTATTCTTTGTGAGTGACATTTTAAGCACACAGAAAAACCTCAGTGAGCCCATCTAGGCTATACACACAATGTTGATCAATAGATTATGAAATGTATTCCAGAAAACCTTACATAATCTTACAAGTTCTGACCTTAGACCTTAATCACACTGGGTGTGATCCTGATCCCCTCGGTTGCTTTGACGTACAATCAGTGATCTATGACACACTGCCCTAGTTCTGCTTGCCCTATATTGGTTCATCCATTGTGCAGAGTCAAACAAATCCAAAGTCCTTAGCAGACGTCTGAATGCATAGGCCGAAGGCAGACACACCAAATAAAGAGATTTCAATGAGTGAAGATACACCAAATAAGGGAGATTTCAATGTGTTATGCTTGAAAGGCTGCAGAGCTTAAAGAATAAACTACAAGTACCATCACCCTCTCATTCTTTATCTGCCACATTTAAATAAAAAAAAAAAAAAAAAAACCTTACACACTTGCTTGGTAATTTCAGACTATTTTAAGATGACAGAACTAAGCCTTGACTATTGCATGCAAAAGCATCAAGAATCATGAGCCAATCACAATGACGTTAATCAAATGAATTAACATTTAATGAGTTTACACAGGCCAACACAAAAACTAAATCTGCTCAGTAGGCATCAGAAGCTCTAATTCATGTCAATATGCAGTCAATTCTTCAACATTTTAAGTTGAATAAACAGGCACCACCATTAACATAAAGTATGACAAAATAAAAAATAAAAATACCAATTTGAAGCAGTTGGAGATAATTTATCAAAGTGTACAAATTCATGCTAATGGGGACTGTATCCAATATGGCCGCCCCCATTTATGATGTCACTCAGTCCTCCTAATCTACCCCACAATGCAAAGTGTCTGAACACATCTTTTGCTGTTAGTTAGCATTAGCGCCAACAGCTACCAAAAATTACAGCTAAAGTCAGCTACCAAATGTTGAAGCAAACACTAGCTACTGTTAATCAAAGACTATCCTTGATTAAAGGGATAGTTTGGATTTTTGGATAAGTTGTATGGAATACTTGCTAGTAGTGTAGTTGATGCAATGCCATCAGCTTACTCAAGAGTCCCGTGGTCGGAGTTCTGGCCCGATTCATGTTGGAACACGGCCCAGTTGTGTGACACTATGATGCGTTGGGCCATGTTCCAACATGAATCAAGTATAGAAATACTTGAGGACCACAGATTTAAGTTTTTGGTGACTGAAGCTTTTGCCTGCATGTTAAGGTGTGGATTAACACTTTTTTGTCTCATGACCCCATTTTTTGCCTGTCTGACGCTTCCCAGTTCACCTGGAACCCAGACGACCATGGGACTCAGTGAGTAAGCTAATGGCATCGCATCAACTACACTACTAGCAAGTATTCATAGTATTTGACTGCAGACATCTTGGTCGCGAACAGGTGATTGTAATCAGATAGTAGGGGATTGTAATCAGATAGCAGGGGATTGTAATCAGATAGCAGGTGATTGTAATCAGATAGCAGGTGATTATCATTAAATTACAATTGTGGCCAATGAGCTGTGGCAATGCGCCATATTGTACGGCAAAACACGTCACGAGAATACAATGAATTCCATACAAATGAATGTCCGAAAAGCTAACTAGCGTTAGCTGTAACATCTGGTAGCTGACATAGCAGCTCAAATGTTATCGCGAATGCTTGCTAACAGCCAAAGAGGATGCTAGATGCTTTGCATTGTGAGACCATTTTAAAATGTTGACATCAAACATAGGGGCAACAGGAATTGAGAGGCATTTGCCTATTTTTAACCTGAATCCCATCGTTCTGTTGTGAGGAAGACCATGTGATAATCGGACATAAAACTTTCAACCAGGATTCTGGTTGAAAATCGGCGAAATGCCCCTTTAATAGAGTCCCCCATTGTCTTGAGCACAGCCCGCTTGTAAAATAGGAACCAATCAATGTAAAAAGTGTAAGCGTTATCAATAAAGATATACAGATATGTAAGCCTTAACAAGTACTTAGAAAAAGTTTAGCATTTATGCCTTAGCTATTACACAGTCCACACCATCATTCACACCATACAAAATACAGCACCATTTCTCCTCTGCCAAACTGGAGACAAAGGAAAAACACACTAGCACTAAGTGAAAAACCAATCCCCAAATACAACATGTCAAAGCAAATGACACCTACAAGCCACAGAAAGCTGCACAGTGAAGGTGGTTATACTTTACAGGCTACATTAATGTTAAGATATGCTTTGGCATTAAAAAACAACATTTGAACATAAAATAAAAGATCAGAAAATTGAGATATAGTATTTCACTATAAATTTGAAATATTTAGAATTCTAGAGAATTAAAATCAGACTAATAAAACTTTCTCTTCCATCTCTTGAGGCAGGAACATTATAGTGGCTTTCCCCATTACCTCGGTAGGTAAATAGGTCTAATCTGTAAATCGGTAACATTGAGGTCACAGCAATGCCAGTAGCCAGTAATGTTAACAGTTTCTACAGTGCACAAGGTGAATGATGAGATCATTGGATAATTATTTAAGCTGCATCTCCTCCAATTATGCTACAAAAATAATACAATGAAAAACATCAACACCACCCTTTGATAAATGCTTAGTCTGGTCTAATTTCTTCCACTAAAGCAAACATGACCTATATTTGCTGTGCTAGTCAAATAAGTTATTGAAGGAATGCTGATCATGTGTGTATTCTAGAAAATCTTTCTGTACAGTTGTGCAAAACAAAAGTCACCTTTTTGTTGTCTTCTGGGCTTTGCATTTAAAATCTAGGGATTATACAAGTATGTTCTGTATAAATCAGAATATGTCAAAGCTACCAATGTCAACAAACCAAGAATTCTAAAGAACATGTTTTTTCACACGAGTATGATCAGGTAAATATTTGATAAGAGGAAAAAGAGAAAATACAGTACACACAAATATTGCCATATTTTCTCAAAGATATCTCTACACTTTGTCAAAACACCTAAACTCGTGTAAAACTGAATGAAAACCATAGCCAGATGGTACCCAAAAACATTGTGCACAGACGCGAACACAAGATTGTGCACAGACGTACAAGCACTCTACAGGTAGGCATAGGAGTTGGTGCAACGACAGGGGATCTGCATTGAGGCCACAGTGATGATCTCCAGCTCTTTAGGTGCAGGACTTGACCCATCCACTCCCCCCTGGATCTCACTCTGGTCCATAGGGCCTGGCCCTTGTGGGGCAGAAAACCCATTCAGCCCAAATGCAAAGGGTCCTGGCCCACCTGTGCATTGAGTCGCTGCAGATTCCACATTCATGCTCTCCATATGGACATCTCCAGCACCACCCAGTGGCCCATCCCCATTCAGCATTCCTGGTAGCATGCCCAGACCTATGCAGCAACAGAGCCACCATGTGGATGACAGAGGAAGGATTAATAAACATCTGAATGTTAACAGGAGAACCTCAGACATTGAAACTGACAGCTCTACCCAATGGATCTGGCTCACTGAACAGAAACATGAAACTAGCCATGTTCTATAGACCTTTTCTAACTTGACAACATAAACTTTCTTAATGGGCCCAAGATTATTTCCTGTTGCAATGTTTGCTAATACAATAGCTGACAGGAAGTAACCAGGGGCTTCATTTATAACCGTTGCGTATGCACATAATGGGGCTTGAAAGATGCGTACGCCACTCTCTTAGCAGAAGTGGTAAGCACATTCTTCGTGAGAATGTGCCTACCACCACGGAGACTTTACACCATGCATACGTACAGTTTGGAGGGATAGTGATGCGAATGGTAAAGGTAGACTAATGCAAAAAAAAATTAGGATATACGATGCTTTGTATGTGTGCTTCACTGTAGGCATACCTATGACTGACCTAATTTAGAATGGCCCTTAAACCATGTTCAACAACAGTTTGGAAATTGTCTTATATAATACTTAATTGTGCCATGATCTGACATAGGGAACATCTTGATGTTTGATATACGCTTTAAATTAAAAACAGAAATCAACCAGTAAGGGATACAATTTAAAGGGACAACAATTCTTAGTCTGGTGCTTTTTAACCCCTGACTGTCATATAATCCCCATGTAGCCTACTCGAGATTTGATTTGAATTTAATTAAATGAGTCTTAGTGTTCTTGCATTCACTCCCTTGCATGTCCCTTGCTTTAATAGATATTCCTCAAACTCTCGCAAACTTATCGTAACTATAATTATTATTATGTTGGATTATGTTTGTGTGTAATGATGCACAATGACTGACAAAATGATTTGGCACTGTTGGAAGATAGTTGTAGAGTTTGGTGAGAAAGTGAACTGAAGTGTGGATGTTCTGGTCCTTAATGATGGATGTGTGCATTTATGAAGATTGCAAAGAATGTGTATGGGACAAGGTTTCCAGTGCTGTACTGTACTGTCTCTGTTTCCACTGCTGGTATAGATGTTACTACTGCAAAAGGCATGTCAGAATAAAGCATGATGTTGGATGTGGTTTTTAAAATAATATTTAAACAACAAGAGATAAACCTGAATAAGAGAATGATTAAATTTCTGACCCGTTTCCTTATAATCATTCAAGCCCTGCACTAGTGGAAATACTGGCATTGCTGCAATTAAAGCACAATTTTATCCAATGCGTAATGACTGCTTTAGTGCTGTTGGAGACAGTATGCCTACTTTGATGAGGACGTGGAAATGAGATCATAACACTTCTCTGCTTATCGATAATGACATAAATTTAGATGTTCAGTAGGTTGATGCAGACAAGCCTTCTTCAAAATGATATCCTATTTAAATCAGCTTCACAGTTGGCGATGGAATGTTTGCTCAGCTAATAGGCCTACTACTGTTTTCACTTGTCATTTTCTCATCAAGAGTGAATGACTTAAGTGTGATATCAAATGCAAAACAGGTGGATAAGGGGCGTTTCAACAGCCATTTTGGGTCAATTATGGCAGTTAACAGGGTGGGACTCAAGGCTCGTTCATGTGCCATACATTTTCAAGCTGAATGAGATTTATAAAGAGTATTTGCGTATATGTAGGCATTAAGCATTAAGCATACGCTTAAGCATACGAAGCTTAAGCATACGAAGGTTTCCTCATTCCTACGTATGCAAACATTTAGTGTAGATTCTCTGCACAGTTTTATAAATGAAAAAGCTGTTCCCCTAGCAATGGAATTCTTCTGAAAAGGTCTATTAATTAGGTGCAGCCATTTGAAAATTCCTTCCTGACTCATCCAATTAAAGTGTATTTTAGCCTTCAATAAATTAAAGGGGCACTGTGCAAAATTCAGCCACTAGATGTCACACTAGACCACCAAAACAACGTGTTGCTTCCGTAGGATTACATGGATCATGTATCATGGATCAAACTGTCACACTAGCCATTGCAGATCAAACAATTCAGCAATTTATCATCCCATTTCTTGAGTAAAATGTTGTCAGAAACAGAAAGTTGACGATCTTTTTGAAAACAGAGCAGAGAACCACGGACCGCCCAACTAGCAGCTTGTTTATCCAATCAGGTGCATTCCACATGGGGAAATGGGAAGTGGGGAAGGGATACACACACGCAACGTGCACATAACAAGCACAACGTGCGGAGCGGCTACCAAAACAAAGGACAGAGAAGCTCGGATTACAACACACACAGAGGGAGTGTGACTTCATTCTCTGCTCCGGACACCATTACTTCACTATATCTTTACATAGCAAATTGCTGTTTGCTGCTATATTAATGTTCAGAATTCTGCACAGCACATCTTAAAGACTGCAGAGGGAGTTTTGTAAGATGTTTACAAGATGTTGTGGTATTTCAATGTATTTTAGTCCTCTGAATATTTGCTAGTTCATACAACCTTAACCTCTATACCGAGAGGTTCACAATAGCAAGGTTCTACTGTATGCCAAATATAGGCCCAACTCCACAAGTAATAATGATAACATTTAGCAAAAGTAAGTAAGCTACTTCAACCAGTTATGTTCCCCATCCCCGATTACCAAAAGTCACCTCTCGGGCAACTATGGTCACTAAACTGGAAGTAGTCCAGGGTTTTAAAGCAACATGAAACTCTACCCCAGAGTTTTCAGAAGCCCAGTCAAACAGGCATCAGAATCCTGGCAAGCATCCAGGTCTCACCTCCCTGTTCCGCTGACGCACAACACTGTGAGGCTGCAGAATTCAGTCAAGCCACCAATTCCTGGTCCTGTCCCAGATTATTCATATTTTATGCTATATTATGTAATCGAGTACTGTTGTCTTCTGGTGTTTTCTGTGTGTTGTGTCATCGGGGACCATGTTGGAAACAAGTGGAATCGCTTTCACCTGTTATCCCCTGGGTCACACTGCTGTGCATTTTTGTTTCTTTCCCAATAAATAAATAAATAAAATGAAGCAATCAATATGATGCTTCAGTTAACACTATTTATGATGGTCAATTGGGGCAGGATCAAATTTAGAGAATTATTAGTCACAACCGAAGACCCTCACCCCACCCGAGAAAACCCCCTGCTTGATTTACTAAATGACCACCTACCATCAGTTCTTGCCTTCTTGATTTGATTGGTGTCCATGATATCAAACGACCTCTTTCTGTTGGGTGCCCCGTTCAGAAAGCTCCGTCCCTGGATAACGGGGTGAGAGTGGTCTCCGTTCTGGGCAGCAGTATTCAGACAGAATCCATTGGGCTGGGTCTGGGACTGAGCCAAGTTCCGTTGAAGGTTTTGGGCATTGGAGAGAATCTCCGCACACTCACCGAATCCCTGGGCATGGGCCAGGTCGGCAGCAGTCAGCCCACTGGCATTCCTCATACTGCACAATGGGAAAACAACGGTGTTAGGAAGACCCCAAAACCTTTCTAGTTCAAAAACGCACATACACACACACACACACACACACCAACACACACAATTGAATGCTGGATAACACAATCGCTCATAAACACACAAACACAAAGAATGACGCACATAAACTGCCTGGGCTGCACCAATTTCTCATAACATCCTCGTCATCTCCATGAGAGATGGCGGCTGATCCTTTAGGATCATTTCATCTTCGGTAAAAGTGAAACTAAAATTGGAAAACAAAAATGTCTTATGTCTGCTGCAAAAGGATATGATTAAAATAGCTGATCTGATGCACAAGTTCATTTTAACAAACACCTGAAAGAAATCTGAATATGTAACATTGAAACTATAGAGGCTCCATTAGACCTCAAAGGAAGGCAGAGAATGAAATTATGTTTTGTGGTGATGCAGATCTTGTCCCGGGAAAGACTGGACATCCAGGAGGATTCAACAGTAGTCATGTCAAATTCCAAGGCCGTCACAAATAACTCGATGATAGGATATTTGCACAGTTGAAAGACATTTTGAAGACACTTGTGTTGTGATAGGATTGTTTGCTATTGTCAAGTGCAAAAGGTGGGGAACATTAGTTCAAAACAGTGGTTGGGTATGCATCCATATTTGCATGTGTATGTGTGTATATATTTTTAGGGTGTGTAATGGTGGATGCGAGAAGGCTAAATAATTGAAATCTTGAAAACAAGTCAAAGAGAAAGGCAAAAGATACAGGAATTTTTCAAGGATGAGTCCAGATATAGGAATTTTTCAAGGATGAGTCAAGGATTCAGGAATCCATCATCCAGGGTCCAGTGTGACAGGTATAGTTGTGACATAGTATGACATCCATAGTTGTTGAGAATGAAATAAAGAATGAGAGCGAATAGACTGAGGTCTAGGAGGAGTGTGATCTTCAAGAAAACTGGAAGTCTTCTCTTCTTCTCCTCTTCACATTGCTTACATCTGGCTTGAAGAGTGGCAGATGAGCACAACAAAAAGAAAAGTATAATGTAATCGCTGACAAAGAACCTCGACATTGTTGTCAGAATGGATATTGTAGGGTTGTTATAGATTTGGATTCAGGTGTGTGCATCAAATACAGTTTAGTTAATCATACCCAGTTGCAGCGAGAACACTGATCTTTAAGTGGGATTATGAATGAGCCAACAGCAATGCAGTGAGTGGTACTGGATTTCATCACCTTACACAATGACGTAGGCCAATACTTATGTGATTTTCATATTTCAACACTTGGTAGTCAATATGGTGACAATGTCATTGGGTGGCCACAAGGAGAATCAGGATGATCCTGTAAACTAGATCAAGTGTAGGCCTATATTCCACATCTTTACTATAATGTTAATGCAATTTCTGACAAGTAGCCAATTCTTTATTTTTCAATTTGGGAACAATGTATTATGGCTTCACGATCAATTTGAATGTGACAGAAGTACATCAACAGAAGCAATAAATTGGTCTAAATATAACATGTAAGCAAAGGCCAAATAGAATTTCAAATACAGAAACAGTTTGGTGAAGTTCCTGGCATCTCATTTGGAAGATGTGAAAGAATTCCTTAGAAATGGAGTGCCTATGGCTGTTATTGTGGACCTTATTTAGCAGAACTATTGTCTGCAGACTGATGTGTACTAACCAGAGTTCAGGAAGCATATAGACATTTAATAATACTAAACTAATGTCTGCAGACTGATGTGTACTAGCCAGAGTTCAGGAAGCATATAGACATTTAATAATACTAAACTAATGTCTGCAGACTGATGTGTACTAACCAGAGTTCAGGAAGCATATAGACATTTAATAATACTAAACTAATGTCTGCAGACTGATGTGTACTAACCAGAGTTCAGGAAGCATATAGACATTTAATAATACTAAACTAATGTCTGCAGACTGATGTGTACTAACCAGAGTTCAGGAAGCATATAGACATTTAACAATTGATGCCATTTAGCTTGATTGTTTGGATGCGGAACAGAAAATATTTTCAATGGCCAACCTGAGAACACTGCTGTACTTGTTCAGAGGCTAAATGTCATCACATTCTGGTGCAAAATGAGTTTCTGGGGAAACAACCAAGTCTTTGTGAAAGAAATGGGGCTTCTGGCCCACGTGACTAAGCTTTCACTTCCAACTGGAAATGAGGGGGGAAAAATGAACACTTGACCTTTTGTAGGCGGCTTCATATAGATTGTATCAGGGGAAATCACTGACAAGTCTCTCTCGGGAAAATATGAACTAATGCTAGCATGTTCTGTGTTTTAAGAACTGAAAAATAATCAGGTTTGGAGCTACATCATTTTATACTATTTTGTGGAAAAACCAAATGACATTGCCATCCTTACATACATCAAGTATTAGATAGGTGTACCTATTTAAATTAGTTACCATTTGCTCATTCATAACCTTTCTAAATACTTATGTAAACAGCTGTTCAAAAATCAAAGAACCAAAACATTTTGTTCAGTAAATAGTGCACATGACAAACATTTTCTGCAAAATCAAAATCAAAGTCTTGCATAAACCACCCATCCCCCTCCACAGAAAAAAGTAAAGATATTAACGCTTCCAAGGAATTATTATTGTAAAATTGAATACATTTACATGTAAAATGGCTTTGACAATTTAAGATCTCTCTGTAATGGTCTCACTATAAAGAATATACATTCTACTTCAAACAAGTAAACTCAACATTAGAAAACTATAGGGAGTGATCCACACAAACTATAAAGAGTTTGAAGGAAGTAGCCAAAAGTGAAGGAAAGATGACTGAATGGAATTTAATTGCTATCCATTCCCATTAAAGAGATTAAGTAGTTTCAAATAAAAAAATGAATATTCTTTCTACTGTAAAGTTTATTCTTTTAAATAATTTAATGATATAAAAAATAATAATAAAAAATAAAAAAAATCTCACAGCAACAGCTTGTTGACCATAACCATGTTTTGGTCAGAATCAGAGTATGCGTCAAACAGTGTCATACACGTTTATCAGTCAATAAGAAGGCATGCATTTTGACTTTTATGTTAGGGTATGAAAACCCAAATCATTTGCAGACTTGAAAACAAGTCTTATGGTTGAAACTGCAATAATTAAAAGTTGTGGATTAAATATGGGCTACGTCACCTGCCTACCAACTCCAATAGACTGAGTTTGAATGACCCATTAAATTATTCTCAATGTTATTCAGTATGTATTTGATAAAATGTCAACCAATTTCTGCTCATGCCAATTTCAATACAGTGGAAGGAAACATTTAAGATTGCTGGGTCATATGACTGTAAAATAAGTTAATATATTAGTTGATACACTGACTGAAAATGGCAGACATGGTAAGTTTTTAGACCTGTTTTTCATACAGATGCATATAGATCTGAAAAGCCCATTTCCTTGACGGCAGCAGAGAATGGTATAGCCTACTAGTTCAAGTGAACAGTAATAACCAAGCTATGAAGACTTAAAACACGACTTATGGGAACATTTAATATTTCTCTCCACAACTCAATCTGCCTACTTCGAAGTGAAAATTACCCACCTATGTGTAAAACAGATAAGTAAATCTGGTGAAATTCTCAGAATGCTACAGTACTTCATAGTATACTGAAAACCAAAAATCTTATTCTTTCTAGTGAGACCCAACATCTGTACATTGATTGCAAGTTTGGTATAATGATTGCAAAGGAAGCGTTAATTCTTTTTAAATGCCTGGTATGCTTTGCTTTTCAGTCCTAAGCACACAATCAGTGTCCTCTCTTGCTATCCTTTACCCTTCCAGAGGGAACCTATTATCATGCTACATGTTGACTTGGGACTCACATGATTAAACTCTCCACATAAAGGGCTCCTATTGGTTAGTTAAATTAAAACAAACAAAACAACAAACAGAAACAAACTGGATACAGGGACAGTCATGGATAATAAGCAAAGCATGCAGGTCTAATTTTTTTCTTTTTCTTTTTTTAAACTTTTTGATTCATAAAGTCCTAGCATTAAAACCAATCACCGCAAGAAATACCTCAACAGTTTGCCAGTGTGTAGATAGGAAGCGATAGTGAGAACACTCAATGCCACAACAGTGCGGCTATCCCAGGGAACGGGGCAGACTCAGCAGTGTCTATTCTCCCCCTTTCTAGGATTACTTGAAAAAATCAAGTCATTTCCAATTCAATGGCTGCAAAACATTAAGACGTACGTTTCTGTTCCTGTTAACAGTACAGAAAAAAAGGTTTTCCTTTTGACTTATTGTCACTTTCATGAAGGAACAGGTGACAAGAGATTAGATGTCAAAAACAGATTGTATGTTATCATAGTATAGGGTTAATACTGTAAGTGACAAACAAAATAAAACAATTCTTTCTATGAGGCAAAAATATTCTGTGCAATAAAATGACAGTGAAGAACTATAGCAACAGGATGATTGTTAGCATTATACAGTTAATAGTTCAGGTAACACTGCTGTGCCAATCTAAGCCACCTTGCTGAGCTGCTCAAAGCTTTTCTTTTGGCTCCAATCTACCCAGAGGCTCTCTCTATGCACTGTCCTTTCTGGATTTTCCTCATGTTCTAGTGGACAACCTTAAAACTTTTGAGGCTCATGACTCAAGGAAAATAAAAAGATAAAATGAACAAAATATCTTCTGCCTTGTTTTTCTTTGTTATGAGCTACACAGTCAGATTACAAAGGCTTTTTTTTTAATGCAGTTATTCGGTTGCAAATTTCTGGGGAAACGTAATTATATTAAGAACCAGGGCTGACAATTTAGAAAAAATATCTAATTGCGATTATTTTGATTGATACTACTATTGCAATATGATTCACAATATTAGAATATTAGAGGGAACGATAATTTTTTAAATAGAATATTTGATCTGAAATTCCATGAATAGAAACATTAGGGGTTGCTGCATACTATGTTGTTCATCTAATGATAAACAAAGACACCTGCGGTCATGTCTGTTAAGGAGGAACACTGTCAAGGAAGTGGAATTTGGCTTCATCGATACAAGACCGAAGGCCGAAAGAGACTTTCTTCTGAGACAGAAGCACCGAGCGTCTGCCAGTTGACGAATCAAACATCCAGGTGGGTCAGGAACAGGAATAGCATAGTATAGCTTTAAGTAACTTCCTCTGTCAATGTACTAATCCTCCTCTGTAAACCTCTGTACTTCAAAATATTGTTGTTGTGTGTTATCTCAATTTGAAGAGTAATCGATTTGTTGAATAACGGATGGCTGCGGGACCAGGCAGCAATGAAAGAACTGCTCGCTTCAGCTTCAGGAATTAGGAGTCTGCATGCTTAGGTTCATGTTTGAAAGAGGGTGTTGGTTGAACATTTTTGATGGTTGTTGACAGAGTGAGATGCAGCAGTTGTGGTCAGTTAACTGACAAAAGGTCTTGGGAGGGGAGATGGTAAGCAAGCAGGCGAGCTGCCAAGTGCTCAAATTTCCAGTCGAAAAGGGAAACATGAGATCATAATCCAAATCTGCGGCAGGAATAAGGAGAGGTCCCCTTTAGTGTCAGAAATACAAGTAGAACTGCAGGAGCAGTGTCAAAAAAAGAAGCCGTTTTCAAGGAGGCTGATATGCAAAGTCAATAGCCTATCATTTTAAAAAGCAAGTGGCTGTACAGGAATAGCTATGGCTATGAGAACACTGGACAACATGTCCTGTATATGCAAAAGCAGCTGCTTGAAGCACAGACAGGGATTTCAGATCAAATCCAACTACTTTGTTTGGTTCTACATAAATTTAGCTCCTACTATAAATAGACCACAGGGGTCATAAGTGGTCAGAAAGAGCTGTTCATTGAACAGAAAAGATCATCTCCTATATTTACATGAAATGTATGAATGGGACCACTGGGTTACTTGTCAGCTGACAGAACATCTATTACTAACCCTAACATCTGTAATTTAGCATTCTTAAGTGTATTGTTAGTTAGCCTCTAGTCAATTTTAGAACAGTTTAGATGGATTAAGTAAACAACTATAATTTTATTACCTACATTTGTTAATATTATTATTATTAAATATTATTATTGTTATTATGTAAGGCCCATTTACTTTTACATCATCTTATCATAAAAATAAAATGAAGCAAGCCCATGTTTATGTAATGTAAATGACTACAATGACCGAGGCTTTTTGACCCAAATCTTATCTTGACGTCCTATGAGAAACTTTTAAAGATTGTAAAGGAAGTGGTTGTGAAAACCTGTCATCACCAGTAATTGATAATGTCTGTCCAGTTGTAGAACGTCTTTTGTTGCTGTTGTTTATTTAAAGTTAAAAGGGGAAGGCCACCCATTTCACGAATTCACACCTTCTTCCTGTACCCCAGGACATTTCAGTGAGTATTTGTGAACATGCAGCACTCTCTCCCACAGCTAGAAATCAGAGAGAACCCTCCAATTGGTGATGTCACTAGGATGAAAAATCTGGGGCTGCTCAATAGACAATGAATAGGGCTCTGATTTTGTGAGGCCATAAAATGTTTGTGTGAGCTCATACACCCAAATTATGTTTTAACTCTGGTTAAGACATTCTAGCAATGCTATAATATAAACCTCATTTGAGTGTATAAGCTCACACAATCATTTTATGGCCTCACAAAGTCAGAGCCCCATTCATTGTCTATGGAGCAACCCCAGATTTTACATCCCAGTGACATCACCAATTGGGAGGGTTCTCTCTCTGATCTCTTGCTTTAGGAGTGGTAGTATGTTCACAAATACTGACTGAACTGTCCTAGGGTACAGGAAGAACATGTGCGAATTCCTAAAATGGGTGGTATTCCCCTTTAACTTCTATTTAATCTCTAACATTTAGACAAGAACAATACTCCCCTAATTATTTGTGTGTGTCAAGTCAAGATGAAACTAATATTAAATGAGCCCAGTTCTTTGTTTTTTATTTTCCTTTATACGATGCACCTTAAGACGGTAAATATCACCAACTCAATCACTGTCGCGAACACATTTATTCATTCAGTCAGTCATTCAGTCACAGCGACTCTGGCTACTCACAGGCATTGCACTTTGTGCTCGACCCGTTAGCTTTACATGTATGACAGTGTGTACTAACCAGTTCCTAATGTTTCAGAGGATCAATAGCCCATACCCTGCTACCGATCTAACATACTGCAACTAGTAACGATCTCCACTGAGGAATACTTTTATAGCATAATTAATGCTGTAAAAGTAAGTGACTACCTGGATAAGTAATTTACTGGATATGTGTTTTCCATTTCAAAACGTATTACATTTTCAGGGAGCCGAAAGCACAATACAAAGGACTGTAGAAGTACACTGCAAAGCGTGTACATGTGTGTGTATGCACATTTGTATAAAATAATTTATTCTGTTAAGTGCCCCTTAGTTCTAGTAAAAGTTAAAAATGGGGAACCACAATATATCTCTTCACAAATTTAACATCACCTTGACTGTTGAAGCACTACATGCAGAATGCATGCAGGCAAAATAGGCCTCACCAGAAAGAGACAAATTTAACACATTATTACACTGGTATGTTGATGGAGCAACTATTTAATGTTTGTGAGGTTTTAAAGAGGTTATGCTTACATTGATGATTCACTTTCTTTAATGTATTGGTTTTTCTAGGTTTGTGAATTTTTGCCTTTTATCTGCTGTCTGCAAGACAACTTGCCCCTCTGGGATAATGAAGATTTACTCTATTTATTTCACAGATTTACTCTATTTATTTCAGAGATTTTAAGGTAAGCTACTCTTTGAAATTGAGCCTAAAAACTAAAAATGTCATGAGCCTCCTCTCCATCTGGTTTGCCTTACTTTGCCTCCCTCCAAACTTCTGGACAATGAGCTACAAAGGAAATAACATAACAATAAACAAAATACAATCTCTAAGACCTGCAGGAAAAAAATGCATTTCAACATATTAATCATTTATCAAAAACGTATTCAGCAGCTGATGCCCAAATGCACATGACATCATCTCAATTTGGCTTGAAGCACATACTGAGGGGAAAAAACTTTGAATTTGTTTCAAATGCGATGGAATGTAGTTGACTTACAATAAATGATACATCACCATGGTTTACAGTCTTCCCATAAATAATTACTGCATCCAGGTCTTCTGTGACACCAATTTTAAGTCCTGGCTGCATAATAAATATTTCATAAAGGCATGCCTGAGTATTTCCATTGACACAGTTTTCCATTTTCATGTTGCCGTTTTTTGTTGTACAGCATATCTCCAATTAGGTAAATCTTGAAGACTGTTGAGAATAGACTTGCATTTATGATGAAGACAATTATCTAGGCATGTTCACAAGACTAGTGCAGGAGAATAAAAAGCCTAAATGACATTACAGTCAGAAGACCTCTACTTGATAATCAGACTAGCCTAAATTAATTCGATATGTCAAGATCCAAGTATTAAATATGCGGATTTAAAAAGAAATGAAATCAAAACATTGACTTCGACCTGATATTAGATTGCTCTGAAAACCAAATCCCTGTTACAATTGATCATGATAATTTGACACGGTGAAGACTGTTAACCAGATGATGAAAGGATAAATACATAATTAAGAACTCAGCAGACAAAACTCACTGGTAACTGAAAAGATATACAGTCTGCTCCAGAAATGAAACGGAGTGGAACGTGGATAGTTCAGTATGAGAATAAGCTACTAAGACGGTTTAAGCCCTGGGCCAATTGTCTGGGAAAGAAGACTTAAAAGTAAAATAAATTATTATTCAGCAATCAATCAGCTTAAGTAGGACATGCTGAAACGTCTGCTACAACTTATCGCCATGTTTCCCAAAGAAATGCATGATTATCAAGATTGTCATGTTTGTTCAATTGGACCATTTTTTTCTATCCAAACAGGTATGATTCTCATCCATGTGCAGATCTACTGTTGACAGCTGCAGGTCTAGATAACAAACAACATATTTACAACCTGCGCACCTTCCTGGCTTATTGTTCTGACAGTTCAGTCTGTATCATTACCTTTTATTACTTAACGAGGTGAACTATGAAGGTGTTGACGTAGGCTACATGAGTACATGAAGAACCCCTTCACTTGCAAGGAGACAGAACATAAGAGAGCACTTTTATTTGATGGTCATTTTGAAAGTTATCTGGCTTATCAGCCAGGGAGATCCTGCACTTTCAGGTATTGGATCGGACTTAAAAGGCACCAATTTCCTCAATTTAAGCAAGTGAGCTTTCTAACTCTCGTTCAGTCAAAATACAAGAAACAAGATTAGTGGGCTGTGTTTCCTTATGCATTTGTTCATGCAGCAGTTGCACCAACAATAACACAAGTATTCTTAGATGGAATGCAAGCAACCCATAGTCCTGCCAAACCACAGGCAGGTGCCAAATACAAGGTGTGTGGCTGTACAGTTGAATTCAGGTCAATCACTTATCAACTTCCTGCAAACCTCACCAGGCAACAAGGTAAACAGGGAGGTTAAATCCACTTGCTTTTGTTATCACCAAACATCAGCTTATTTTACCATTCATGGAAACACCCTTGCTTATGTCAGATGACATGTGACTGATTTGGAGAATGGATGAAACCATTACAGCCAACTTCAGTCAAAACTAGGACACAATACGTGCTCTTCCAATTCCTTATGCATAGTCTCCGAGCAAGTAAAGAGGCACTCTAAAAGTAATGCAATCAATTTTCATTCATGCTCGTTTCATTCCAAGAGACAGAAATGTAACCTCCTCGTACCTACAGCAACCTGTACTTCAGACAATGAGGAAATGTGCATTTGGTCATCCAGCCGAGCTGTGTGTAGGACACTCACCAAAAACAAATGTTAACAAAGAAAACACACTCAGGATTCTACCAAGACCATGCAAGATATGCCTACTAATTTAAGACAACAGTTGGTCAACCTTTACATTAAGTTGCTCTGATGAATGTGTAATGCGGCTGGTTTGAGTAAAAACATTTGATACATTTTGTTTGATAGCAATTTGCAGAGTTTAGTATTTAGATTTTACTGTAATTAGTTTTTACACTACTTAAAATCAGGACTGTTCCTTTTTCTACTGAGTTTAATAACACCCAAAATGCTATCTGTGGTAGTAGTAGTAGTACTAGTAACCTTTCTCAATGCAGCCAAATAGATCAATTGTGTTAACTGTAATGTTTTTACATATAGAGAGCAACTTAATGTGAATTGTTGCAACATTAAACAACAATTTCAAGATTTATCGAGATATGTCACTCTTTCAGGGAAGCTCCACCAAAACATCAAATAGTCATTAAACACTGATCAAACTTTTGGGTAGGCAGGACAGGTTTTCCGACTTTAATATGACCCAACTCATTTTGTCTCGTCAACAGAGGAAAGTTAATCTTCATGAAATTTAAAATAGGATAAATGAATAGAATCTCAACCTTGGATGTATTATGCAATATTGAACCAAACAATGCTATGGGTTTACCAACATCTCTTTATTTAATCTTTTTTTGGTGCATGATCTCTCTGACATAATTGCTAGCTGCCACCCAATCATCTTCTGGCTTTAGGTATGAACAGGTTGCAAGACCAGAATGATCCAAGTCCCTCCAGCAAAATATGTTTTAAAATTGTTCTCTTTTGGTATCCGACCAAGACACTAGACTTCGAAAGTGCTATTGTATGGCAGAGCAATTCTAATAACGGGCTTTTCACATATTTAATGATACCTCTAGGTCTGCCTCACCATGTCCAGAATCTAGATCCACATATCCGTCTCCCTAGATCTGCCTCCGATTAATCTGGTCTCGTCTGCGTTTTGGTGGGGATTCCCTGTAGAAGGTGCGTTTGAAATGTTTGGTAGTAAAGAAGGAGAGAAAGAAAAGGACAGCTAGGTGTGCTGTAACAGAACTTACTCAGCTTTCGCCCCCTGTATCAAGAGAGCGTTGACACACTCCAGACTGCCCGCACGAGCAGCCTTGTGGATGGGCGCCTCACCCACATAGTCCTGCGAGATTTAAAGAGACAGTGGTGACAAACAGACGTTTGGTAAAACAGTCTTCTCTGTTGGAGCCTCTCATCACTGGAACAGTCTCCCTACTGAAGTAAGAGAGACCTCCGACTATCTCGCCTTCAAATTTAACCTTAAGAGGTGGCTTAAAGCAAACCTGTAATCACGAGTAACTTTTAATATTACTAGCTCCTTTTTCACTGGTGTCACTTTTCACTGTAATTGTTCTGCCCCCTGTACTACGTTTTCTTGTTGTAATGTATGTTGTATGCATGTTTTTATTGTATTGTATGTATGTCTTTATTGTCTTTATTCTTTATAACTTTTTAAGAGCCTGCTCAGGGACTACAGATGGAAATGAGCTTATGGCTAACTCTGGCCCATTTACATGGAATTGAAAAATGACGTGTTGATTAATGTGCATTGTCCCTGATAAATAAATAAATAAATATCGGAAAAATCAGTGTGTCTTACAGTGAAACAGATCTAGCTTTGTGACATGCAGTTATAAATTTCCCTGCCAATTGTGCAGCAGCACTCTCTTCTCCAAGAAGAGTTTTGGTTAGTAGGTAATCTGGGAGGGTGAAGAAGTTTGGTATTTTTTGGTCGAATTTGAGGAAGAATTAATCTCTAATGTCTGTGTCTCTCTCTTTGTCTCTCTCTCTCTCTCTCTCTCTCTCTCTCTCTCTCTCTATCTAGCTATCTGTCTGTGTCTGTCTGTATGTGTCTGACTGGCTGTCTGTCTGTCTCTCTCTGTCTGTCTCTTTCTATCCCTCTCTCTCTATCTAGCTATCTGTCTCTCTCTCTCTCTCTCTCTCTCCCTCTCTCTCCCACCATCAGGTGTCTCAGTGGGGGGTGAAGACACGGGACTTAACTCTTGTCTGAGTGGAAGCTCTATGAATATCTTGAAAGGAGTCTCCTGCGTACTACAGAGTGTACCTCCTGAAGTATTAATGTGAGCAGGTTACGCCGCGGGTAACCTGCAACAGTGCAGGAGGAGGAGGAGGCTGTGGGAGGCTGTGGGAGGCTGTGGCCTGGAAGGGGGAATTAGAAAGGGAAACTTTTTAGGATAACCTGAGATACTTCGGGAGGGGGAAAGAGAGTTATGTGGGTATACAAACTTTGAGTTTTTTTTAAATTTTTAAATTTGTTTGTTTGTTTGTTTGTTTGGTGACACCCCCCCCCATTTAATTAATAATAATAATAATAATAATAATAATAATAATAATAATAATAATAATAATAATAATAATAATAATAATTTATAATATTACTTTCA
>OMKL01090214.1:0-15585 GCA_900302295.1 Parasudis fraserbrunneri | reverse complement strand
ATAGCACAAGGCCTATGCAACTTGGATAGCACAAGGCCTATGCAACTTAGATAGCACAAGGCCTATGCAACTTGGATAGCACAAGGTCTATGCAACTTAGATAGCACAAGGTCTATGCAACTTGGATAGCACAAGGTCTATGCAACTTAGATAGCACAAGGCCTATGCAACTTAGATAGCACAAGGCCTATGCAACTTAGATAGCACAAGGCCTATGCAACTTAGATAGCACAAGGCCTATACAACTTGGCTAGCACAAGGTCTATGCAACTTAGATAGCACAAGGCCTATGCAACTTGGATAGCAAAAGGCCTATGCAACTTGGATAGCACAAGGCCTAAGAAACTCATACTGTTTGATCCGATGTACGGTTTGCAACCATTTACTCAGTAGAACATATGTAGGTACATCTGAAATACTGTGAGATTCCTATTTTGGAAAAGGACATGTATCATGGTTTTTGAAGGCTAAAACACTTGCCGCTTTGGATTGTATTGGAGCTTGGTGAGAGTATGCAGCACAACGCTAAGTTTCTCAGTACTAAAGTGATCAGTGAAGTTATTGGGTTCAAAAGAAAAAGAAGAAGAAAACTTTGCTGTTTTGGTACCCCCTGATGACTGCATTTAAAAAATATATTTGCAGTTATCTTTTTGATTATTAGATTAATGTTTTGATGAAAGCATATGATAAAAAGACATTTGAGCAATTTGCAATAGAACTGCTGAAATCAAAATATGAGTTTTGGCTAGCTAGCTAACATCTAGTCAATACACATAAGCACATGGCACCATGAGCCAAGGCTGTGGTTGCAGTTTACTGTAGAGACATCGATCATTGGAGGCATGCATATTTTATGTCATTTGGTACATTTTAAGTTGTTCTGCAGTTAATTACTATAAACTGATATACAAGTTTATTTATTCATCCCCCCCAGGTGGGCTTAAAAGGGTACAGTGCTTTTAAAAATAAATAAATAAATAAAGAAATACCCTGTTCGAGGAGGATATAAATTATCATAAGTAATTATTTATCCATATAATCAGCTACTTATCTCATTGATTGTTTAGAATAGAATGTTTTCCTACCAAAAATATATTGTTTTTATATTATTTAATCATATGTAGAATTAAATAATCTTCTTGTTTTAGCTAAAAGGCACTGACTGTAGCCCTTAAGCCCACTATGCTTCCTCTAAGCCCACTAGGCTGTATTCCAATAAGGATTTAATCTCACTTGACTTTTGAGGCCTCCCCTCTTTAACTCTGAAGTTGGCGAATTTTGAATGGCCAAAACAAACCTTTTACATGTTGTGGGCTACTGCATGATAAGCTTTTAAAATTGTATTAGGTTGTGTTAACTGTCGACCAAATTAAATATATATGATTTAGTTTGTTCATTATCATGTGAACATTAGCTTTAAAAAAGCCAAATGTTTTTTTCTTGATTTTTGAGATACACACACTGAGAAATTGCTTTCAACAAGGTTGCCAGTCGTTTGTCCTACCTACATTAAAATTACTTTGCACTGCAGTTCAGTCTGATTATCAGGCTATATATATATATATATATATATATTGGATCCACATGCCTGCAGTAGGCCTACAATTATAACTCTACCTGTTGGTGCAACGCACTAACCATTTGCCTTAGAAAAAAAAAATCTACATTTCAATATTATTATGCTACATTACCAGTGGTGCAATTAGTCTATGTCGGATGGAATTTTATTATTTATACATTCAGATTGTATGCAAATGTACGCCAAGCGTGTTCTTTCTATTTAGATGCTTTGCCAGTTTTATATTTCAACATATGGATTACTTTTGTTCCACATATCTTTCCATTAATACTTGCTCAATGAGAGAAAGTGGGTGGACTTCTGTTTCGCGGCTTTTGCCATAATGCCTCCACCAGCCAATCACATGATTGTTCATCATGGTTTCATCTATTTACTCATTTTCCCTTCATGCCAAGAGGGAGCATGCAGTTATCCTAGATGCTTGAATCCAAGCTTATCTAATCAATCCCACACCTGCGTTCGAGGAACAGAGTTAGCCAGATGCAAATTAGCAAGATAATCTGATACTGCAGATGTCATATTATCCAGGAGTAGTTAAGTGACTTATGAGGAATGGGGCCCTGTTCTAACTTGTGCTTGATTTGCGGCAATAGCGTAGCTTATTGTTGGTGCAGGCCTAATTCAAATGACTCTTGCAAGCCACAGGAAGGGGCGGTAGATACAATTTCCAAAGCTTTTGAAAGCTAAGAACTGGCAATATTTAACAGATCAGCTATTTCCATTGTAATAATACATTTAATTAATTGTAATAATAAATTAAAACTCAAACACAAACAGGGCTTATTGGGAACACCCATGGGCTTAAAGGGTATATACTCATTAAGCCCACCCCTGACTTTAGACATATTTTTTTATAATATAGCCTAGGGCTGGGCAATTAATAAAATTGTATTTTAAATTATGATTTTGGCTTCCAACGATTATGAAAACAAGATAATCGAGATAAACTGTATTTGTTTCAGTTTAATTATATTTAAAGTTCAAGGAAATCCGCTGTAAAAAAATTTTTTTGAGTTCAATAAATGCATGATGTTTCAAAAGTCAATGAGTAATCCTTTTAAATAATCGTGATCTCAATATTGACCAAAATAATCGTGATTATGATTTTTGCCATAATCAAGCAGCCCCAATATAGCCTAACTTTATTTTAAAATTGCCATGTATTCATTCATAAATATTCAAATGAGATTAATCTATCATTGAATCTATACTTCTGTGATAACTTAAAGGAAAATATGTTCAAGATTTCCTATCCATTTTCTGTGCCCCTGCCATTTTTTTGAATTTTATTTTGCGAGGAAGTCCCATTGAGATTAAAAATTGGTTTTCCAAGGGCGACCTGGCCAAACATACCAACCATTGGAGCTTAAAAAGTATTGAGGTCGCTGAAATGTGCACACAGCCAAAGTTCTACCCTAATAATAAGCGTGGTATATTTTATGTGTTAGAAATGGCAAGCACACACTAATCATAGAAGTTGAAGGTTGAAGAGAAGTTTTAGATTGTGCTTACTGAAGGGGGCAGACTGCCCAATACCTTCAAGGGATAGTTCAGATTTTTTGAACCCCAGGCCTATTTCTTACTTACCAATGGTGTTGTTGATTGGTAGAGTCCTTTTTCAGCACAATCCATGCTGTTCATACTAGCTCCGGATAGTTAGCCACAAACCAATACAAAGTCAATGGGGTCATGCTCCTGTCTGTACAAGCTGACTGAGGCTTGCTGAAATTTACTTTGCGTGCACTGTGGAGTAAATTTCAGTGAGCCTCAGTCAGCCTGCACAGACAGGAGCGTGACCCTATTGACTTCGCATTGGTTAATGGCTAACTACTGTGCTGAGAAAGGACTCTACCAATCAACAACATTATTGGTAAGTAAGAAATAGGGCTAGGGTTCCAAAAACCGGAACTATACTTTAATGCTTGCCCATAAAGTTGTGTGGCATGGATTGAATGGGTCTAAATCTTGTCAAATTAGCATTTTGACTAGATTTAACCCCAACCATGCCATACCACATTATTTAACCTGATAGATCAAAGCGAAAGTTGTACATCAATATTTCAATCATTCACTGCTTTCTAAGTTTACCCTGATGATCTTGAAAAGTTGGCTGGGACAGCAACTTTGGTGCGGCGAATTGGTTCAAGATATAGTGCAGTATTAAGCATCGAGCAGGAGGAAGATTTTGGATTGGTGTGTATAAGCTCTTAAGCCTAGGCTATATGACACACCCTTAGAAATGTGCTCGGAAACTAGACAAAGAAACTGATCCAGCCGATTGTTTAGTAGATAAGCACAGACATCAAACACAGATGTGTGGCATTCTTGCTTGACTGGCGCTTGGATGCCATTGAAAACAAGTGCCATTTTGTCACTTAAACCTACAGTAATCAACACTATAACCAACCGCTAGATCTGGTAGACTGCGCTGTTTTAGCCCATCTTCCTCTATTGTCCATCATTAAAGGTAGATGGCTGGCATGAAAAACCAAACCCCCACCCTCACACATCCTTACCATTGAATTAAAAAGTAAGAAATAGATGAAAAAAGGGTGGGTGGCAGTTTCAGGTCTTTAAGCTAGAGATAATGACCAAAGAACTGGAGGCTTGCTGGTGAGGATGCACTGTTACCACTCTTTCGTGGCTGACACAAATTCTGAGTACTTAACTTTGAGTATCGTCTGATAATGAGCACCTTTCCGATCCATTCGTTTTACTGAGAATTGGGCTTATTGACCCATAAGTTTGGTCTGAAAAATGATTGAGATATAGCCTAGGCCCAGTAACTAAGGATGGGCATTGGAAGGCATATCAACATTAAAATATTCTATTAAAAACATTTCTGTAAACCCCCCCAGCCTGAAGGGCTTCCGTGATCCTCACCTTCATTAAACAAATAATTACAAGACATTTTTCTATTTTTTTTTGTACAATAAATAAGGACACCAAATCCAATTGGTTCAATTTATTGAACACAAAAGAAAAATAAATCGAAATCAGTTGGCTGAATCAGTGCAATTGACACAAACAAAACCCATCAGCTACAGTCGAATACCTACATCATTCTGAATATTTGAATAACCATGCCCATCCCTACTAGTAACCCTTTTTCTCCATTAGAGGCATCTAACACCATTCTATGTATCAGAAATGCAGAAAGTCAAGTAGCTTTGACTTCTGACATGTTACACATGGCTTATGGAGTTAGGTTTTAGTATTGGGGAAATTATCCCAATAGCAATACCCTAAATTAGCTGGTTATAGGCCTGATATCCAATGCCACTATCAGTGCTCTCCTCTTACTGGTAGGATCTTTGGTATGGGCAGGATGAGGGTATATTCAGTTTGGGAGGGTATACTCCATTTGTGCCTGAAATTACATTCATGGTACCCACTAAACTGCTTTAGTGCCCATGAGAAGTGAGAAGGACACAGAACCCTTAACTACTCTAGGCTGGCAGTACTGTGCCCAACACTGATCTCTCCAATGATGAAACTGTGGAATAAAGGCAGTAGTAGACCGATACCATAGCTTAAACTATAGGGCCTACATAAACCTGTAGCATATATTCGACAATCTGTAAGTGATATGGACATAAATTACATTGAATTACAAAATTTGAATGGCATGTTGAACATTATGAAACAGGTTTGCGAATTCGGTTTAACAGTTGACGAGTTAGCTGCAATCCTTGAAACTGGCACAAACAGCTACGTTAGTGTGTGTATTTTGAAGTTGAAATTACTCTTTAGCTTGATTTTGAAACCAAAACAGCAGAGAGTAGCTATATTTAAAAGCAGCCAAAACTTCGCTTACAGTTGCTCTAAGTTTTTGTTACGGCTGTGCGCAGAATAAAACAAGGTAATAATAAAAAGTAGTAATAATAGAAAAATATTTAGCAGACATTTAACAATACACAGGGTGGGATCTAAGTGGCCTGACTCTATGCTAACTGCTGTTGCTGAACTACAGTAGCGTTATATGACAGATTTTAGTTATTAAAGCAAGCACAGTGATATATGTAACGTTACTGGGCTAGCCTTGTTTTTGGAATGATCAATTTCGACTCTTAAGGAATCTAAAATCATAAAAATGATTTAACAGTTAACGTTATTCATTGAAAAGCATGTGCCTTGCCCTTGTTGGAAGATTCATTGAGCATCAAATAAGTGAACTATACAGGCCAAATGGGCAATAGCATATGTACAATTAGACAGGATGTTTAGCATAGCTTATTGAGATTTTGAGAGTTTTCATTCAAACGGGAGGGAAAATTGTGAGGGTGAATTCTTGGTAAGCTAGAAAAGGTTAGCTAGCTAGCCTAGCTAGCGAGGCGCTGGGACAACTCTCCTACGAACTGTGTTCTACGAACCCCCACCCCCCGCCCCAGACAACACAACAACAGCCAGGCAGGGCGTGCGGGTTGAGCGCCGACTACAAAATAGCATTACTCTCATTGCATAGAATCATTAGAAATACTTCAAAGTCAAATTAAAAAGCCTAAGATGCGTCGTAAGTAAGAGGTGCTGGAAATGGACTGTTTACCTTTCCTTCTTAGGAGTTTAGAAGATTAATATTTCTTGTCGCACTTCCAATTTTTTCTCAGTTTACAAACACTGACAGGAAACGCTACCGGAAGTGTTCCCCGGGGAAACCACTGATTGGTTAGATGCATACTCATGTGATTTAAAATAAATGACACACTTTTGCGGCCATTTTTGTAAGGGGACATTGTAGGAGTGCCTGGGAGAGGAAAATCATGTCAAAAGTGCAAGCCACAGTGTTTTTGTTCTCCCGATAGTTTTGAGAAGAATTTGAGAAATTACCTCTACAATAACTAGTTACAAATTCTTGAATATTGTTCATAATCTCGACACAAATCCCCAAATTACCCTTTGAAACAAACTGAACCAACATTGTGGTTATGCATGCTTCTTTGTATGGTAAAGGTGGTGGGAGGGTAGGTGCACCACAGCCAAACAGATAATTTCTAGTCTAAAACAGTGTTCCAGGTATCTAGTTTTTCTCTTGTAACACTTTATGTATTCAATACTAAAGATCATACTTAAACTACACCATATGACAAGGGTTGAAGTGGGCTTCACCGTATTTTTATTTTTTAAATTTTTTTATTTAGATTGAAATGATTGACAAAATGTAGCCATAGCAACATAGGCCTAAAGGTGTATGGACACAGCACCTGCATGCATTTCTCCTACCTGATGCAGATGTAGGCCAAATGTTCTTTGTTTACTCTGTGTTGTGACATTCCAAGGGTCCAGTGGCCCACATTGACTATCTTATGATGTTCTCATCTGATTAAAGAAGCCACCCACAAAGTAAATTAATTTCAATCAGCCTACTGTCTTTCTTTCTTTCTTTCTTTCTTTCTTTCTTTCTTTCTTTCTTTCTTTCTTTCTTTCTTTCTTTCTTTCTTTCTTTCTTTCTTTCTTTCTTTCTTTCTTTTCAAACACAGTATGGAAAATGTAACTGACACTGTATTTAGGAGCTGTATCTCTGTGTTGATTACAAGTAGTAGGCTACATAATGAATAGCCTAATATGGTGATGTTGCTTACAAGAGGTCCACGTCTTGTTGTGAAGATATTCATTATCCCCTATGTTGCCTTTGCTTCAACAGTCAAATAAAATGTAAGACTTAAAAATGACTGAGAAAAAAATCCCATCTACCTTTTGTTAAACCTGATGCTTACCTTTGCCAGTCTGTCCCAATAGTCTGCAGTTCCCCACATTCTTCTCGAAGTGGGTCGTATGAAGCATATGCATACATGCACAAACTGTGGCTGTTCAACAGCACACAAACAGGTTCAGTGAAGACAGCTACAAGGTAGAGCAATGGATCTTTAAACTTTTGTTAACTTGCCTCTCCTACCAGCTGAAAGCCGTCTCTGTTCTTAATCTGTCCCACCAGATATGTTTAGAAAAGATGACATTGTTAAGCCTCAATACCATGAGCCGCTGCATTGTTTAGCAGCTTTTGTTTCAATAGTTTCCAAAATATTGTTATGGAGTATTAGGGCTGACGTGAATGCTTCGAGACTTCAAAGCCTCAATCATTGCCATGGTAATTGATGCCAAAATCAAGATTTGAATGCTTAATTTTTTACCACTCCAAAAATGAGCCCACATCAGCATAAGAAATAGCTCATAGAAATAACAATCCAACATTAATTTTGAAAATCAATTCTTCTCAGACGAGGACATTTAGGCTAGTCGTGAGAATGTTCAGAAAACCTATCTACCCCATAGCTCTCATCTACCCACCGCATTGAGACTGAATGAAAAGAATGAAGCTTAGATTATTCGCATTCGCAGATAATTACTACTGAAGCCTCAAAGCCCCAAAAATGGTAATCGGGACAGCCCAATGTACCATGAACATATGATACACATATTTATTCAACTATCCAAGCATAATGATAGAGGACAAAACAGGCAAAATGCCACCCTAGTTGTGTGTGTACTTGTTTAGTGACCCACTTGGCATTCGCCAGGGTTACATACCGGTCAACACCCTCATCAGATATCTGTGTTGGTTGGAGAAGAAAAAAACCCTCATCAGGCTTCTTGGTTGAAATAATTTGAGAAAAAAACACACATTGCAATTCCCTCTGGTTTAACAGTAGGCATTCTTTAAGGTTCAGGATTTGTACAAACCTATTGATCGCAAGCCCCTTCTTATGACATTCAAAAAAAGTTTCAGAGCTTTTGGCATTAGCCTGTTAACATTTGTTAGCAATGCTTGTGCAAGTCAATGAGCCAGTGTGTAGTCTGAGATCCTCAAGATGGGCCCTCGGCTGTTCCAAGGTCCAGGCTAATCACTCAAGGTGACTGGGCCATTGCTGTCAGGTCCCCTAGGCTTTGGAATGTTGTGCCTGAAAAGATCAGGCTGGTACAATTTGTGTCATCTGTGCTATTACTCAAAAAAATTAAATACAGTTTTGGCTGACTTAGAGGAACAGTTCATTTTGAATAAACATTCAGTCATCTACACACACTCATGTCTGCTATCGTGTGTACTTGATTGGACTTGGTGGGTGGCTTGGGCCATACCAGTTTATGAGAAGCTGAGCATTGGAGGGGGTTTTTCTTATTTTTGCTGAAAGAAAACGGTCCTTGCAGGGAGTGGAATTTGCCTCTCTCTCTCATCTGTGGCATAATTTTACTGCACAACACATGGCAAAACCACATTCATGCTGCTGTGTGGATAGAATGATCCAGTCTCACAGTCTCATAGAGGGCCTGCCCACTCTGCCTGTCTCCCGTCAGCAAGTGCTGAGAGTTCTTGTACCACACCCTACCAACAACTGCAATTACCCATGCAGGATTTGTGCTGCAGTAGAGACTTAAACCGTTAAACCATAGCCACCAGGAATACCTCCATCTACTGACACAATGGATCAAGTGAACAGTCAGTTAAACAATAAGCCTGCCTACCACTGTTCAGTGCAGTCACCTAGATGTCAAATATTATCCTTAGTATCATGGTCCACCAAGGTTCAAGTGCAATGTCTGATGTCTATGGAATGCCAGATGTGCCAATACCTTTCCTCTTGTCACAGAAAATTACATTTGGCTTGTAAAGACACAAATTAGTTACATGTACAGACAACTACAATAGCCTTGTGCAGACAGCAAATATATCCCTGTACTGCTGCTCTGACAAATCACAGCTAAGACATTAGAATGATTTGTACTCACAATTCCCATGCATGTCACTGACACACAAGCTACATATGTGCTGGTCATGTGTAGCGACGTGCAGAATTGCTGTGTACAGACATCTGATGAGCACATGTAGCTGTTGTGTCATTGATGCGTCAGTGCCATACAAGGTGATATGTGAATCATTCCAATGTCTAAGTTGTGATTGGTCAGTGTCGGTACACAGGCATATTTGCCATCTTTACATCGCAGGTCTGGATGACTGTACACATTATTTGCATCTATTTCAAGGGAATTCTCGCCATGTGTATACGTTAATAATAAGCATAGGCAGACATGTATTGGGACACCTGACCTTCCGTACAGTAGATGTCCAGTGTGCGTGAAGGTAAATGAAGGCAATTACTCCACAAACAATGAATAGAGATACTATATGAGGCAGACTCAGCAGTAATTTCTTTTAGGATTTAATTTCAGACAGCATACATTATATTAGGGAGGTTAGTGGTAGCCTCAATTGATCCCAGCTGATAACAGAACCCACTAGTCCAAATTTGAAAGATTGTTCTAGGTCTACTTGAATTGATCTAATATTTTCCAGCAGGGTTGACAAAATCATTGCCTGTGGTGTCTTCGAGCTAGGAATTAGTGATCACTGCCCTGTTGCATGTATCAGAAATAAGCAATTAATGAAGACAAAATCTCACATGGTCACAAAGAGAAATCTTAGACATTTTAGTGACCAAGTCTTTTTAACTGACGTTTTCCATAGAGACTTACACTGTATAACAAATCCCAGATGTTCAATTAGCACTGGACCTTTTCACAAAAACCTTTCAGTTATTGATAAACATGCACTATTAAAAAAAACTTAGAATATAAGAGAGTAACACCCTGGTTTTCACATGAGCTGTCAGCTTTGCTTAAGGAAAGGAACTGTGCCTGGTCTCGTGCCAGACACTCGGGAGATCCTTTACACTGGCTTCATTTAGACAACTTAGAAATAAATGTACTTCAGCCAAATTATTATTTAGACCTAATTACTAGGTCCTACTCAAACCTGG
Source organism: Parasudis fraserbrunneri (assembly GCA_900302295.1). NCBI lineage: Eukaryota > Metazoa > Chordata > Actinopteri > Aulopiformes > Chlorophthalmidae > Parasudis > Parasudis fraserbrunneri. The sequence goes on along the minus strand of OMKL01090214.1, from coordinate 5,256 downwards.
CAACATTTTGGAAAGCTGTAAACTCAAACAAAATGAAAACCACTAATTCACTACCTACACATATTAAATATGGTGACTGTTTGATTTCTGAACAGAATGTGATTTGTCTGGCCTTCAATAAACACTTTGGTGATGCTGGGCATCTATTTGAAAAGGAATAGACAGGGCCCCTTCTTATTGATGATGATTGTGTGTGCACTATGAACTATGTTTCTCAGTTCACTTTTCAACCTTCTCTCCCAATGATGTACTTAAAGCATTACCAGGTATTGATACCAGGAGTTCAACTGGAGAGGATAAATTTGATTCTTTTTTTCTAAAACTGTCTGCTCCAATTAGCAATTAACACATATATTATCTTTCTATCTCAATGTGCAGTTTTCCTAGTGTTGAAATCGGCCCACATGACTCCTTTATATAAAGGAGGTGATAAAGATGATTTAAATAATTACCACCCGATCTGCAACTGAACCTGCTTAGCAAAAATCCTGGAATCTTTGGTAAGCAACCAACTTAAGTCTTTTCTTTCAAGTCACTCAGTATTAAGTCCACACCAATCTGGTTTTAGAGCTAATTACAGAACTATTTCAGCTGTTAAATTAGTTACAAATAATATAGTACCTGCATTAGATAAAAACAAACTCTGTGCTGCCCTTTTTGTGGATCTGTCAAAAGCATTTGATACAGTTGATAATACTTTGCTCTAACAAACATTTTGTAATTTTGGTTTAGATATAAAGGCTTGTGATTGGTTTCAGAATTATTTGTTTGAGAGGTGTCAGTGTGTGAAGTCGGGGAGTGCCCAATCGGAGTTTTTGCTGGTAACAAAGGGTGTGCTGCAAGGTAAAATCTTGGGTCCCATCCCCTTCACCATTTATATATATATATATATATATGTGATATTGTCTCTTCATTGAATGGTTGTCAAGCCCATATTTATGCTGATGACACTATTATGTATTGTATTACTGACTCAACTGGCCATTGAGAAACTGCAACTTTCCGTTATTGCTCTTCAGGAAGCTCTTATTAATCTTAAGCTGGTACTTAATGCAAATAAAACAAAATTCAGGCTGTTTACTAGAGCCAGAAATATTGATTATAATGGTTTGCATTTATCCACTGTAAATGGATCTAGCATTGAAGAGAGTCACTGAATATAAATATCTTGGCATCTGGCTTGATGAGAAATGTACATTTAAATACCATATTGATAATTTTGCCAGCAAACTGACATAAATTGGTTTATTTTACCAAAACAGAACCAGCTTCCCTATGATTAGTAGGAAAAGGAATGTTGAAGCAGTTTTCCTATCAGTTTTGGATTATGGTGATGTAATTTATAGAAATGCTGCTCCTTCCACTCTTAAACCCCTAGACACGGTCCATCATTCTGCCCTCAGATTTACTACTGGTGATAGGTATGGTACTCACCATTGCATCCTGTATAATAAAGTGGGTTGGTCCTCTCTGGTAGAGAGGCGGAATAAACATTGGTATCTGTTTATCTTTAAGATCATGGCCAGGAAGCTACCACTATATATCACAATCATGCTGGACTGGAACTATGGACCCTGTCCAACTTGTTCAAATGACTGGCTTATGCTTAAGGTCCCCTGAGCACGGTCTGAACTTGGAAAATGTTAAATGGATGGATGGTAAATGGACTGCATTTATATAGCTCTTTTATCCAAAGCGCTTTACAACTTGTGCCTCACACTCACCCATTCACTCACACACTGAAGGCGGAGTCAACCATGCAAGGTGACAACCTGCTCGTTGGGAGTAGTTAGGGGTTAAGTGTCTTGCTCAAGGACACTTCGACAGGAGGAGCTGGGGATCAAACCGGGAACCTTCAGATTACCAGACAACGGCTCTACCTCCTGAGCTACTGTCGCCCCTGGAAAGTCAGCCTTTTGTTTTAATGTCCCAGCTTCTTGGAGTGATCTTCAACACACACTAAAAATCAATTCTCTACTAACTTATGGAGAATTTAAAACCATGATCACAAGCCTCCCTGCATCAATATGTAACTGTTTGAACTGATTTTTTTGTTTTATCCTATTTATTCTATGTGTAACTGTTTTACTGATTTCCTTCCCTTATATTAATCTGTGTATTTAACTTGCTTGTAATCTCAATGTCATTGCAAATGAGGGCAATTCTCAATGATTCTCAAGAATAAATAAAGTTTGAATGAATCAATGAATACAGTGATAGTGACAGATAAGATTCCAACAGAAGATTGACATGGGGACAAAATCTGATAACTTATGAGATGCATCTCAGAGATCATTTCCAAGTCTCTCAATTTCATCAAGAAAGAAGTCCATATCTTGTTGGGAGACTAGTGCAGAGAGCACCACCAAACGGAAAAAGTTGACTCTGTCTCCCAGAGGTTGGTATCCTACCATCATGGTGCCTTGTTTCATCATGCGTTCCTTGATGACTGGAGCCACCTTTCAAATCAGAATAACATCAACAGTCAACTTCTAAGACTTAAATAGTGCTGCACAAAAAAAATTCACTGGACCATGTGCTTGAAAATGGTCTCTGTCAAACCTGGAGGCCATCATCTTTATGCACCCAGTCTATTAAAGCGTTAGGGAAACTTACTTTTGCCAGTTTGCACTGGTAGTCTGTACTCCCCTCCTTCCCCCTCAAACTGGGTGGTACGAACCAGAAGCATAAATTCACGAATTCTGGCTGTTCATAGGGACACACAGTGCAGGGTTAGGAAGCAAAGATAAACATTCAAAGACAAAATATATTTATCTATGATCTACTAAAAAAACTAAGTAACAAGTCATCAACTTGCCTCTCCCAAAAGCTGGAACCCCTCCCTTTTCTTCATCTGCTCCATCAAATACCTGTGCAAAAGAGATATTACCTACATATTTTTATTTGGCAGGTTCTATATTTGTAGTATTTTAAAAAAAGGTACTTATATGACAACAGACACACTAGAAAAACAGCCCCCCATGGTAGAGCTGTTTTATTAAACAACAGAAAGTGACAGGAAAGATTTTGGAGAAGGTGGGGGATTACATTTGACTTAAGTTGGGTAGAGGATTCAAACCCATGAAATCATAAGTACATAGTATGGCATAGCCAACTGATCCTCCAGGACACCCCCACTGAGTAAATTGCTACTTTACATTTATATGGGATTAAATCTTTGCCGCTTCAGTCAGCAGCTTTTATTATGTTGGTGGATAATTCCACTTACAGAAGCGTAAAAAACACAAGTTATTCTTCTAAAAGGGCTCTGTAATTGTCGAATTACAGCTTAGCTTGACACGTCTTGTTTGGCTGCTGGGCTTGTTTACCTTATATGGTTGAAAGCTTTGTCTACACGCTCTGCAAATCCATCAGAGCCTACAGCTTTCCACATCAACCACAACTTCAGACAGTCAACCTTGCGGCTGCATTGTATTGTCTTGTCCCCCATGTCCAGACTCATGTCATAGAACTTGTCCTGCTGGAAGAGGTATGTTGCATTGGCACTGTGGCACTGCTTCATCAGGTCCTAAAGATGAGTGGAGATCGAACAATCACCAATGACAGCAAAGCACACAAATAGTTGTTTTTTGACATCATATTTATCTAGGGCTGGGTATTGAAAGTCAATACCATCAATGTATCGATTGAATCAATTCAATACTACCTAAAATCTTGAGACGAACAATACCAATTTTCAAAAAATTCTGTTTTCGCAGCCAATCACTACCAGTGTTATTGTATCCAACATGACTTGATTGGCAAATCAGCTGAAAGCCCTTGTATAGGCCTTAGCCCTATAGGGTGTGTTCTCATATGAGCACCCTGGAACGCTCAATTGATTTTGCCACCAACCCTGTACTTCCCCTTTTTTTTCTAGCCAAACTTTGGTGACTGGCTTGAATATACTTTTGTTATTCATCTTAGTGTAGACTTTTAGATGTGATGTTTTAGAATCCTCACAAGTAATGTTCAGTGGTGGGTGGGGTTTTAAAGTCCAAAATATAAATGAAAAGGCCAATTCTGAGCAATTTGTCCAACATCTCCATTTCAAACTTTCCTCAGTCTGTGCCATAGAGATAAAATATGGTCTGTGTGACCTGCAAGAGCATGCAAGTAATTTCTTCATCCACATTCAGACCATGCAAACACCTCTCCAAAAACAAATTACACAAATGTGACTTACAGATTCTCTGAGGAGTTGAAATGGAGACGTTGGACAAATTGCTCAAAATTGGTCTTTTCATTAGTATTTTGGACTTTGAAACCCCCCCGTAGAGAATAAGTGAGTAACAAAAGTATGTTCAAGCTGGTCACTAAAATTGGCTATAGAGAAAGGGGTAAGAAATGGGTTAATGGCAAAAACAATTGAGCATTCCAGGGACTGCCCAACACAAGGCAAGGCAGGCCTACATGCCTTTTAGCTATTGGCTTGGAGCCGGAAGGCATGCCCTCCCCAGCAAGCATTTTTAGTACCTGCACAATGCACAAAGTATTGACAAAAGTACTGTTATGGTATCAGTATCAGATGCAAGGCATCGGTATTGAACATTTTCAAACAATACCCAGCCCTATATGTATTAATTTATTCTGAAGTCGGAGAGTGAAGTCTAACCGTGGTATCCTTTAGTAGGAGGGCAGAACACTGCAAGCCAGCCATCAGCATCTTGTGTGGATTCCAAGCCACAGAATTGGCTCTAATCTCACACACACACACACACACAGACAGACACACAGACACAGACACTAGTGGCCATATTTGCTAAACCATGTAGTTCTACTAACTAATGCACCGCCAAAATGCCATCCTTGCCCATTGTAAATAATATAATCTCTTTACCACTTTCCATACGCTACAATAGGTTTTAATACCTGTCAACGCCTTTCATCAAATGTCTGTGTTGCTTGGAGAAGAGCACACTCCCGCCCCAGCATGCCTGTGCAAAACAATATAGGGAACAAATCATTGCCTGTTCTTAAACTTACAAACCCCCACAAAACCCAAGGCTTTACAAGTCTCCTCAGGTCAGAGACACAAATGTTGCATAAGGTGAAGACAGACTTTTGTCTCTATCCACAGAAGTACCCACATCTACATGCATCCACAGCTTGTGTTTCTCACAGACGTCAGCTATGCAGTCCAGAGGATCAAACGCTCCCTGTACAGTGGTCCCGCCTGTGCAGCTCACAAGGAATGGCACCATGCCCTGATAGAAACAAAGGCCTTATTAAAGAGGTGTGTGACTGCTAGCCTCA
>OMKL01090163.1:0-10290 GCA_900302295.1 Parasudis fraserbrunneri | reverse complement strand
GTATTAATGGAAGGATATGAGGAACGAAAGTAATCCATATTTTGAAATATAAAACTGCCAAAGCATCTAAACTGAAAGAACAAGCTTTGCAGACATTAGCAGATAATCTAAATGCATCATAAAATTCCATTCAACATAGTAGACTAATTGCACCACTTAAACTGTAGCATAATAATATTGAAATGCAAAAAAAGAATTCTAGGCTAATCGTTTAGTGCGTTGCTCTGACCAGTAGAGTTTATAAATGTAGGCCTACAGTACGCATATGGATCCAACAAGTTCCTTCATAAAATAATACAATTGTTAAGTTAAAAAGTTGTAAGAATTAACCAAAGTATCTTAGCGATTTCTCAATACATGGAGCAGACATTTGGGGAAATTAGTTTGTGGATGGGGTAGGATAGAATTTGCCTGATAATCAGACTGAATTGCATTGCAAAGTAATTTTAAAATAGGCGGGACATGGGATTGGTGATTCAGGATCCTGGATCCAGGCAAGGATCAAATCTAATCCAGCCAATAAACCTGTCTTTTTGCAGGTTTGAGTTGAAGGAGTTGTTGTTCTGGTAACAGGTTAGGCTAATATTTAAGCTTGCTTAAAAGGAACAAAAAATCCCAGGCTTATTCAAGCTGCAAACAATCGTATCCAGCTAACTAAGTAAACCATGTATTAGGAACAGGGCCCAGGTTGACATACCAAAACGTCACCCATGTTTTTAGATTGGAATAAATGTCATGTTTTTAGATTGGAATAAATGTCATGTTTTTAACCCGAGAGTGTCACGCCTCGTTCTCGTACCCGACAGCGTCCACTGTTTCAAGGTCGCGCCGCTCTCTGGTTGTTAAGAGCAAGAAATTATCTCACTCCTCACTTTCAAAGTATCAACAGTTGCTTCGGTTTTTTTTACAGTGGCTACACTGAACTCTCACCCCCAACAGTCTGTCGTCCGTGACCACCGTGTCCCTCTCGGAGGGCGGGTGTTGGGCCCTGAGCCGCTCCAGCTCAGTCCGGTTCTGGGTGTTGTGGTCTCGGGAAAGTGGCAAAGCGCTCCACGAGCCGTCCTCCTCCTGTACCCCCAGCACCGCGCGGCAGTCACCGGCGTTGGCCACGTGGATCCCCTCTGTGCCGATGTGAGCCACGCAGGCGGTGCAACCGGCGAACGCAACCTGTGCAGGGAGATGTCACGGGGTGTACATTAGCAGAGTGTGTATCTTACGTACACTACCTGGGGAAGACACGGCTGCAATTCAGGCTTTCAATTATTACCTGTATGGCGGTGCTTTTCATCAGGTCACTGGAGAGAGGGACTTGAGCCTCCAAGGAGATGTCAGTGTCTAGTCGCTTAAATGCATAGCCCAGAGCATCCTGTGGGCTAAGGGGAGAGAGGGGAATGACTGATGGTTGTAACGGGGGAAATGGACCGAATTTAGTCATTTATGAGGCTTATTGGCATTCGGATGCAATTTCTTTGTCAAGAAAGATCTCAAATTAACAGCTTACACTTTAATTTCTCACTGTAAGCAGAGATGCTAGTTGTCCTAAAGTACTGGATCAAGAAACACAGAAATCGCCCAACATTTTTGTCATGATATTGTGTTGCGACATTGTTTCTGTTCACACTCTGTGGGCCAGTCAGCAGTGAAATAATTGCAAAGACAGACAGTATAGGTGGATCTTCATCAGACACTGCTCCATTTTCTTTTGCAAAACAGATAACACTTTAGATTTTTATGGCTCATTAAGTTGGAAAGACTCAAATAAGCTCTCAGTTTGCTCTCAACTCACACAGCTCACGTCTTGGATTCTAAACTCCCATTGATTTTCCATTGCAGTGAGAGGGGAGGCGTGGCCAAAATGGCGTCCAAGGTACGTGAGCAGCTCATGTGACCTGACCCAGCGGGCCTACGGAGCTCGGCTCTGGAACCGAGTCCAACTTTCTGCTTATCGTTATAGTTCTTCCCGAAGGTAAGTAAAAGACATATTTCAGTATTGAAAATCAGTGGTATTCCCCTTTAAGCTTCACCTGTGAAGGCTACCAGCAATTCATCAAAGCACAAAGAATTAGGGCTGCCTCCTCTTAGTCAATTAGTTGATTCATCTGTCAATTTGGTTTTAGTCAACCGAGATTTTGTAAGTCGATTTGTCGTTTTATAATTTTTTTTCCCCATGCTGAAGGACTTATTTCCTGAAAAACTGTTATCTGCTGCTATCTGGTAAGCAATAGATTTAAAAGAGGTCCTTTTGAACTGTAGGAAACACAATTTAACAGATTTTTCGATTAAGTCAACTCATCGATTAGTCGACACGAGAAGGTCTTGTGACTATTAGGCGACTAAGAATTTCTTTAGTTGGGGACCGCCTACAAACTGACTCGCTCAACTCAAAAACGTTTTGATTCATACCAGGTGCACACTCTTAATAGACATACGGTATCAAAAAAGGAACAAAATATGTTTAAATGCTTATTTAATGCACAGCATGTCACTCCCTGAGGGAAGTGAAAACGCTAATGAAAGTCAAGGACTGAAACGTGTTCATTTCTTTGACTGCTGCTGTGAATTAAATGTTTTGTGAGTGTGGATTTCTTTTTTCTTTTTTTTATGCTGCAAGTGATTCATGCCTGGGACCACAATGGAAATAAGTCATGTGTGTTTACTGCATTACCTTGATCATTTTAATTGAATATGCTTGTGGATATGAGTTATTTGAATTTGTCAAATAAATTCCATCAACCAAGATACAAGTTAGAGATGTGTGCAATTCCTCCAGATTATTCAAATAGATTTTTCTGTAATTGCTGCAAGCAAATACTGGATTATTTGCCATTTGTTGACTTTTATTAATTTGCTAGCTATGTATTGTATTATAGGTATTCTTAAGCATGAGAAATGTGTCCATTATCATTGTTTAGACTGAACACGTGATACCCAGTTTAGCTTGTAGGCGAATTAGTTTGAACTTATAATTGAGAAAGTTGGGAACAGCTTTTAATTCTTGGTAGCAAAACATATTAACAATAGCCCAGCTACTGACGGTCTGAAAAGGACATGTCAACTTCCGTATTTGAATGGCGATTATGAAGCTCCAAAATACTTCACTACTCTGACCCCCGTCCCCGACACGCGTACCTCATGCCGTCCCCGTGTTCCTCGCTGTCCAGCAGCTCCTGCCAGAAGACCCGGAGATGGTCCACGTAGAGGGAGGCGGACTCGCGGTAGTTGAAGTCGCCGTGGTGTTTGTACCACTGCAGGATGGGAGGCACGGGTCTGCCGTGCTCCATGCACCTCTCCAGCTCCTCCAGGCTCCGCTGGGGCATCATGGCTACGGCGATGTAGTACAGCAGACGCTCGCTGACCGCCTGCGCACACGCCCAGCCCCCGTGGCCGTCGAACACCCCAAAGAGCATTCCCTTTGTCTGCAGAGGTGAGAGAGATATCGTCTTAATACATTTTTAAGGAGGATGTGGAGAGGGTGGAAGAGGCACACCTGCAGGCAGGTGGCGGCACCGCGCCCCCCCGTATGCAGTGATGAATAGAACAGGGAGAAGGATGTGGAGAGGGTGGAAGAGGCACACCTGCAGGCAGGTGGCGGCACTGCGCCCCCCCGTATATAGTGATGAATAGAACAGGTAGAGGGTGGAAGAGGCACACCTGCAGGCAGGTGGCGGCACTGCGCCCCCCCGTATATAGTGATGAATAGAACAGGTAGAGGGTGGAAGAGGCACACCTGCAGGCAGGTGGCGGCACTGCGCCCCCCCGTATATAGTGATGAATAGAACAGGTAGAGGGTGGAAGAGGCACACCTGCAGGCAGGTGGCGGCACTGCGCCCCCCCATATATAGTGATGAATAGAACAGGTAGAGGGTGGAAGAGGCACACCTGCAGGCAGGTGGCGGCACTGCGTCGGTCCTCATTGGGCGTGTTGGCAGGTAGTTGGTTGCTCTCAAACTTCCTCACGGCACTGAGTCCTCTGCCATCGAACTCTGGTACACTCACAGCCTGGGAACCACACAGAAGTATGGCGCACTCAGCATACATATAACAACTTCACTTTAAATGGTTGTTTGCTGTGAGGCAAATAAACCGGTATGCTTGTCCAGATTTTCCGCAGACTAGATACTCTGAGCACGTACTGAGCCGACGGTGACTGTAGTAACTTTTACTTGCAAAACGAACGTTTTCACTTCCCTGGTATCAACGTTACTGCATGTGTCCCCGTATCCAACCCATCCGTACAGGTAGTATGTGTGTATGTGTTGATGTGTCAAGTTTAGGCTTTGGAGTGGCGTTTCATGTCTTTACCCCTCCCAAAGCGGAACATTGTGTCCCATTACCTGCTCACTGGCTCGCAGAATGCTGTTAATCTGGACCCGGCTGAGCTGGAAGTCTAGATCCTGACGGGTTGAAAGGGACCGCCCCCCCCGAGACCCATATCCTGACTGTAATTCCTTACCGCCCAAGGAGAAGCATGACCGCTGGAGCAGTGGCCAATGAGAGGAAGGACAGATGCCTGCGTGGGCATACTGGTGACACAAAAACAGATATCAGGAATAAGTGTCTAAGAATGGCATGGCAAAATTGCAATAGTTTGTCAAAGTTCAGAAATCTGCAGAGGCTTTTAGTCATCACAACAGTAAAAGATGGTCTCTAATAATATATACTGGTAATATCATTATAGTAACAATAATGGAATTGGGTTTCTTCATTGAGCACTTATCCTTATCATTAGGGCATGAGTCTCTTGTGTTTTATTATAAAAGGTAGATTAAACCAAACAATCTAGCAGTAATACGATTAAATCAATAACCTGGGGGTAGACAGCAGAGGAAAATGTCAGTGTGCTTGAGGCTCTATTTAAGATGCTGGCGCACACACGTCCAGACATCTCAGTGGCAGTGCAAGGACTGCCAATAGCTCTCCTAATGTATTCAGTCACCTGGCTGAAGTCCACGGTGTCTGTTGGAGAGAGGAACACTAATCAACGTCCGCTTAAAAATAGATCATGATGTGGGTAAATCTAGACAGGTTGTGGTTAAAGGTTAAACCAAAGAGTCCGCAAGTAACGTTATTATTGTCTCAGCTAACGTTATGCTAGCGTCACATCCTACCCATAGACAAAGTTAATATCTATCAAACACACTTATTCATGCACAAGTTCATTAATAAGAAGGAAGATCTCCCTGACACCTTCCAGAACGTCTTTATTTTTTATTTTTTTACAACTGACGTTCATTCTCATCAAACAAGGTACAGTAAAATTAGTCTCTTCCTACCATCTACCCGTACAAAAAAATCAACAATTCAACCTCAGATTCAGAGGTCCCAAGCTTTGGAGTGACTTAAGTGCGCCATTAAGGTCATTATCTTCTCAATCTGCCTTTAAAAAGTCTCTTAAGAAACATCTAGTCCTTACTTGACCTTTCTAGCTAACTACTAGAATGCTCCAGTATACTAGACGACCTGCCTGTCCTATTGCTCTTCTCTGTTCCCATCGCCCTGTTTCTCCTTATGTGTTTTTGCTTTGTTTTTCCTCTTCTCCTCTCTTCCATATTTTGGCTGTTAAGATAGTTTAATCTCTTTGCTCTTAACATACTGATTCTCCTCTAAAAGTTTATTTTGTTGTAATTATGTCATCTATGTACTTGCGTGACTGATTACTGATTGGGAGAGGAACTCTGTATAAGCCCTCCAGGGCTTCGTTCCCTCCCTGCATCAAAATTTGAATTTTGTGTGCTAAACAAATAAACTAAACTAAACTAAACATCGATCTCCATTGACCAGCAGTAGCAGGATGACGGCGCATCTCCTCGTATATTATCATTACTCGTTAAAACAAACAGGCAGTTACTAAAAAACCCAGCTAGCAACTGTTAGGTATAGCTAGCTACAGCTACTACTAAGCTAACGTCACTGCTTTTTTTCTGCCATCACTTTAGTCATACTTATTTAACGTCACACCAATCTTGCTGGCAGCCAACAAACTGTCACTATTAATAACCAACTTAACCTACTAGTACCTAACATTTATGTAGCTAAAATTAGATAACATTTCTCAGACAGCGTTAGCAAGCTAGCTAGTGTAACGTTAGTGGAGCCAAAATGGAGCTACTAACTTTACAATTGTAAACCATGGCCAGCTTTCATACACTGCCCATATGCCCGAGCATGTATGTACCTACGCATGTCATATGGCAAACACGGTTGTTCATGGGTTCACATAAAGTACCTTTGAGGTGAATAGATCAGTGATAGTTGGCTTCCTCTTACTGAACCACAGCTTTCCACCAGCGAGAATAAGAAAACAACTTCCGGTCTGAGGTTTTCAAAATAAAAGCAAGCATACGTTTTGTTCCCTTTTAAAACCTTTATTTTGCACAGAAAACAACGAATGAACCATTTAAACGAATATAGACAATACAAATTATGATTTTGTTTGTTAATAATGGTCCTTATACTTAGGGTCCTTATACCAAGGGTGAATTTCCAGTTGCCAGTGTCTAAATGGATAGATACCATTTGGACTATGTAATCAGAATCAGAATGAGGTTTATTGGCAAGTCATACATACAAGAAATTTGGCTTGGTGCTTGCTCATACAAAAACAACACACCTAGAATAATATAAAAGGGACTACAGAAATGTAAAAAAAATAAAATAAAATAAAAAATAAAAAATAGTAAATTGAAAATATAAAACAAATGGAATATATGCAGAGAAGTGTTGGAGGTATTGTACAAATGCAGTGGGGGCAAGGGTCAAAAATAGAATCTGAGAAGTGTCCGAATATACAATAGGAGCATAATAAAAAAAGACTATACAGAATTTGCAGGGGTGGAAAGAATATCTTTGCTGTACAGGATACACAGAGTTTATACACAGGCTTTGTAAGAACCTTTGTAAGAACTATTGCACTATTGAGGATGCGGTCATGTAAGAGTTCTGTACAGAGAGTTGCAGTTGTTGGGTATGAGCACTGAGGTGTGCTGGACGGCCAAGGGAGTTCAGTTCAGTTGTTAATTAGGGCCATAGCTTGGGGGCGGGGGCGGTACTGTTTCCGTGTTTTGTTGTTTTAGACATCACAGTCCGCAGTCTCTGCCCCGAGGGGTTGGAGCGCCTCGTGGTCCTCGAGTTGATGATGATTCCCTCTGCTGACCGGATGAGGTGTCTCAGTTTGTCCTTGCCCCGAGTGCTGGCAGACCCCAAACCAGGCTGTTATTGAAGAGGTGGGGATGGACTCAATAATGGCCACGTAGAATTGAACCATCGTTGCTGGAATGATGGGCTCTCTACACACCAACAACACTGTAGGTCTATTTGTGTTGTCTCGGCATGAAACCTATAAGTCGAAATACTTGTGAAGACCTCCACTTGGTATGTTTCAACATTATTTATGCATCAAACATGAATCTAAGTATTATTTTGTTGTTTTTGATGATTAAATAAGAAGGAATTAGCTGATCATTTATATTAATTCAACATTTATCATTTGGCGCTTTTATTTTGAAAGCTAAATAGCCAAAGCGGACCTCTTCATTTGTTTTGTTATTCTTTACTGTCGTGCGCTGTCAAAAGTCCATCCGGGAATCTGGGATACAAGAATTCAGGAAGTGATTTTTGTGACATGTTTTTGGGCATCCAAAAGGTTCCAAACATATGTTTCACTGATCCTTTAACATGCCCTCGCTGACTTCCCCTCGGGACTCCCTGAAAACTTTGTATTTCACCCGTGGGCGGTGCCGTGCCTGATGGTTCTCGTCGGCTCGCATTGGGTCCCTTTGCCCACGTGTATGTCTTTATGCTTACTGGCCACAGGGGGTCACTGTGACCCATTGGTTTTTCAGCTACATTAGGAGGGATAGGGAGGTAGATCATTTTGTAATATAAAAAAAAAATATGCAACAACATAGTTCACATGAACATACATTTATTACAAATATCACAATCCAGAAAACAACAATTCTTCAGTAAATCACATCTTTGGGAACCCTGGGGCAAAATTCCTTTATAGATGTTTAAATACAACTTGGTCTGCGACTTTTTTTTTTTTTTTCCTCAGTCCTGAATTTCTTCTCCAGCAGAAGGGACAACTTATACATTATCTCGTTTTGATATACAAGTTCCTTGGAGCAAACGGTGATTAAATAATAGACATTATCAAACAGAGAGATGCACAATATCTTCTGAGATCATTCTGGAAATGTTTGAATGATTTTAAACATCCAGTTCATGCAATCTGGCGGGGTACAAACTGTTCCAGATTCCTTTTGGTAACAATCTGACCAAAGAACATTTGAAATGATTCAGTGTCATTCGTCTGAAATGTCTATATTCGATTGAGGGCTTTTGTGTGTGTGTGTGTGTGTGTGTAAATTTTACATACGTAATGTTTTTCTTTCATTCTTTTTATTATTATTCTTTTTTTTAATTTTAAATCACATTTAGGCTTTTTATGTTAATTTCACCACCTGTTTGCAAACTGTTATTCAATCAACCCAGAGATGATTCAAGTAGAGGACAGAGTGAAATATGGAGAGAGAGAGAGGGAGGAGCAAAGATGGAGACAGAGGAAGGGAGTCATGAAGAGACTGAATGGAGAGAGAACAGGAAGGGATTACACAGAGGCGCTTTGTTGGTACATTAAAAATGAACAGAAACACGTTGCTCAATTCAAAGTTAAAGACTTTCACTTGTAAGGAGGCTGGTAGTTAAAAGCCTACTGTCCATCTACCTGCTGTACTGAATGACTGCATACCTGCCTGTGTCACCACAAATCCAGATTAAAACGAGAGTATTACAGATACATGCAGAATATCTGAACAAAAAAAAAAAAAAAAAAAAAAAAACACACAAAAAAACACAGGCTGATCAATCCTAACTGGCTGCACTTCAGTTGGTGACTACACTGTACTGGTCTGTCTCGTGCGGACATGTCAATCACAATATGAAGTCCTAATTAAGCTGTGGAACGAGTGTAGTAGATCAGGGTGAATATTTTTTTTTTTTTTACATCATCCTTTCATTCATTCAGCCCCTGAATCGCGAGTTGTGAGCCCCGCCTACTGTTGAGTTATTTTTGCGAGTCATTCATTGAGTAATGAAGTGAACCCAGAATGCCATTCAGTTTCAGGCAGCTCTCTGTACATCCCCTTAAAAGAAAAGTTTGATGAGGATTTCATCCGTCCTTAGTGAATGACTGCTCGGCTGTCTACCTCATCTGCTGTGGTCTTTATATAGATGGGAGATGAAAAAAAGGAACCTCACAGATAACATGAAGATCTCAGCAGACTGGATACGACAGGGACATACGGTATAAACCAGAATCTGACCTGGAAGGATTGGATAGGTGGAGAGTAGGAATAGTTGCATATCAGAAGAACTAGCTGTGGGGAGACCACAAGTCCACAACTGAAAGAATAAGGCATTTAAACACCATTCTAGGGTGCCCCCCCCCCACCCCTATTAATTGAGTAATCTGTTGTTTAAGAACTTTTTATTTGACTTGTATTTATGTTTAAGCACATCTCTGATAAACACAATATTTAAAGAGGTCCTTGTGCATGATTTGACAGTGGGAGATGCAATTCTTCTCAATTTAAATCGACTAATCAATTAGTCGATTTAGTCGCCTTTTGACTATCAATAGACTACGAATGTCTTTCTTCGAAAACATTAGTATGTTGTCAGTGTTTTTATTTTCTTCCTAAATTTACCTCCTTCCCCTGCCTCTTTTTCCCGGGGCGTCTGGCAGAGTATATTTTGGGGCGGCTGATGACGCCTGAGAAACAGCGGTCAGTTACATCTGGTTTGGCAACGTGGAGAGGGATGGAGAGGTTTTCTCCATTCTGGTTACGAGCCAAGAGAATGAGAGCACCGCCCAGAGAGCCTCGCCCAGAGAGCCTCACCGGTTCTTTACCTATACCTACACAGAATCACTGTAGTTCATACTGGATATGAAACGATTTCTGTGATCTCTGGGGATTTTTAGATTTCAGGTTGTTGTAGTGTTGGTAGTAGGCTGTATTCTACATGCTTCCCCCTTTCACCTATCCAACCCCTTCAGATCTGATCATGTGAAAAGATGCACTGGGAATAAATAGTTTCTGGACCGGGTTTAAATAAATGTGGGGTTCCTCCTCTCTTACAGATAAGTTGACTCCAGATGATTAGTTGGTTGTGTGTGTGTGTGTACATATATATATATATATATATATATGAAATGGTTCCTCTTCTTGTTTCTCTTGCTCTCCTCTCTTTTCCTCGGAAAAAAACACACAGGGGGAGACCAACAGT